>CM038216.1:154923982-154989001 GCA_021442155.1 Cymbidium sinense
TGAAGAGGCTGTTGAATGCCTCAAACTGTTAGCTTATCTTTAAGTTATGTTTATTATAAATGATCACCAACTTATTTTTATTGTCCTTCATGAAGATAAGCATAAAATATTAATTTATTTTCTTAGATTTTTGGTATCCAAGTAAATTTGAATCCACAACATTATGGACTTGGGTGAGCAAAATAAAAATGTTTGAAGATTTAAAAATAAATATATGTATAATTGGTAAACCATACAAATTAAATTATGAAACTAGAGGCGTGTAGATGAATATTTAAATTATATGAATCCTCTAAAAGAGCATATATATGCAACATGACTTTGCCTGCTATTTTATGTAATACTCGGAAAAAAATGCATAAATAAATTTTGTAAGTCCATATTTATTTTGATTTCTTGAATATGTATGAGTATGCATATGAGATCTATAATAGGTTCATAGCATGCATGTAAGAATCAAAATAAGTACTAGTAAATGCATGAAAAGTTTTATTTAGTCTATTTCATAAATGTATATTTTTACTTTCAAGGATACCAATCTTGATACATAAATCATGAACATTTTAATCACTAAGTAGTAAGTCAATATAAATATTTATTTTTTAAATAGGAAATTTGAATTATTCAAAGTCATTGTACTATTTGAAAAAAAATCATGTGTAATGATCCTTAATTTTGCAAAGCATTCATCATGATGAATCACCAGGTTTAGCCATGTAAGTTTTCTTATATAGATTACATGAATTTTAAGTAATATCCATACGCATTTATAACTAACCCATTTTACTTTCAATAAATAAAATATGTAAGGTAGGTTGTTCTTAGAATTATTTATCGGTAATATGAATAATCATTCTTCTTAAAAAAGTGTGAATGTAACATCAAAATTCTTTCTAAATTTGTTAACTTTAATCGTGGCTTTAAAGTAAAATGTTTTTGAGTTTTATCATTTAGTAGCTTTTTTTAAATAATGTAAGATTATTGGTCAAATTTGTAATACTTCACCCCTTCAGTGTCTACCTTGACAACTATCCTAGAGTTTTACTCTTTGTTCAGGATAAATTATATACTATATATGGTGAAAAAGGCTTCCATTAATACATCATAAATTGTTAGATATTCATTTTTAAAATACTTTTAGTATTTTATGAAACCTACTATGCACATGCAAGATTGATGATGACAAAGGTAATAGCTCTATTATTCATTCTTGTTGAAATTTATGATATTTATGGGACAATTGAAGAGATTCCATTGCTTCTACAAGTAATTGAGAAGAAAATTATTGACTACATTATTTCATTATTTTCAAATTTAATGCTTTAATGAAATAATATTAGTTTAATTTTAATTATGTATCAATTGAAGTTGAAAAATTGAAATGTCTAAACTTCCCTCAATATGTGATGCGTTCATTGTCAAGCACATTCAAAGAGTCTAGGGACAAACAATCTTAAGAACAATATTCATTTCATTCAGAATATCTTAGAAAAGTGCTATTAACATTAAAAAAAATTAAAGGTTTAACATGTTGAATAATTAGTGAAAAGCTTGTTAAGCCATAACCTTAAACAAACATGAACTGGACAAACATTAATTAGTTAGTATACATAGATGTCCAAGACACTTAAAAAGAGTCTACTAGCATGATGAAAGACAAAATTACTTATGTGCTTGTTGAACTACTTTATATATATTTGGGATATTGAAGTAATATTTCATTCAAGTTGAAGAATTAGTCATAACAAAATTGTAAAACAAATTTTATTTTGCATTATTATTAGCTTTAAAAAGAGTGCCATCTTCATTTTTTTTTTTTGAAAGCAATAGTTGAATTATTCTTACTAGGTTAGATCATGAAAAGATAATTCTTTTTTTTAATGATATATAAGAGAATTTAATCCCAAAACTACATATAATGCATGTGCAAAACATGAACTCAAGATAAGACCACTCAGCCACTCATTTAGATACATCTCACTAAGAGTAATTGAGGGATATTTAAAACTGCAAAATTAGCTGTCATTTCATTTCAACTTTTCAATATAATAGTTAAATGAGCATATAGAGAGAGAGAGAGAGAGAATAAAATGAGCCTCACGCCGCTTCTCATTAAGCCCAAAACAAAAAAAAAAGGGTATTAAGACAAAGAAAATTTAAAAGTTACAATCAAAGAAAAATAATTACTTATATAAATATATGAGAACCACGTCAATTCTAAACTATGCTCAAGAATAAGATGGAAACACGCTCCTCGGAGGGAACTCGAGTCAAAACTTCAACCCGACCGACTCAACGATTGACCCGACACGACCTGAATGATCTATTTATATATATTTTTTAAGTCAAAATCGAGTCAAATTCAGGTTTGTGTGTAAAAATCGGGTCAATTTTGAGTTCGCGGGTCAATTTTGGGTCAAATTCGAGTTGTCGGGTCAAAATCAAGTCAATTTCGGATTGGAGAGTCAACGGACCACAAAAAAATCATGGTCAATTTCTTCAACCCGAACCCGACCTAAAAATTTTTCGGGTCAACCCGAATTTTTCGAGTCGGGTTCCTGTTGAGTTGTCGAGTCAGCTCAATTTTTGACACCCCTACTTTCATCCGATCTCACATTGAAAGTTGAAATAAATATCAGTATAAAAAAATCACGTGATCGATTTTTATTGAAAGAAGAGTTTTTTTTTTGTGTTGAAAATTATATGTATCTTGCCAAGATTTTTGATTCTGGACTCATCCTATTCAAACTTCTGATTTCTTTGTAGTTCATTGAACTACCTATTGATTTAATAGCTTCATAACTTATATATGCGAACTCATGTATTAATAGAAGTCTCTAAATCCTTTTAGCAAAGTCTCTAATGTCCTGAGTAATTTTTATGGCTAATTCATTACCTTTATGGTAGATTAGATAAGTGTTAAAACTTCTTATCTAGGGTACTGAATAAAACAATATAAAAGGTTGGTTTTGAAATGAAACTTTAGCACACCATTAAGCTATTTGACTAATAATTGGTTCCCTATGACCTATTAAACTCATATAAGCACTCCAACTAGGATGAATTGCTATCATAAATTGTTAAAGCTTTCGATTAGCCTATCCTATGGTTTAATTGCCCAAAGAATTATCCCATAATGATCCAATTTAGTTCCCAAACCTATTTCCTTAGTTGAGCTAGGTGTTTGACCCATTTGAGCCAATGCTTAAATGGACTAAACTAAAACAAGATATATGATAGTTTGCCCTCTAGGCACTCTAAAATTTTAAGATATTCTAGTAATTTTTTTTATAATTTTACTTTTATCTACAAAGTATTTTATATTATGTCTCCTCTAAAATTTTAAAAATTATTTATTAAAATTATTAATAAAATATATATATTTATTTACTATTTTAATTTTTTATTTATATTTTTCTATTCATAATAAACAATTAAAAATATTTTTAAAAAAATTTAAAGTTAAATTTATTTATATAATAAATAATAAAAAATAAGAATAGGATGTGCTATTTGGATTCAAGATAAACCTATTTTAATTTCTTATTTATATTAGGATTATTTGCTCATAAACTAGATATCAGGGCATTGCTTATTAAACTAGCATTATTTTTTTTGTAGAAGAATATGCTTAATAAATGGAACTATTATAATAAAATTAAAATTAATTTTATTTGCTTGCATCTACTATTTGCTTGAGTCTGTATGCATTGCCCACTAGAATAAGTAAGCTTGATACCCGCTAATGCTAAGCTAGTATGTTTGAAATATAATTGCTTGAGTGTTTGTGTGTTCTACTAATTCCATTTTTATAAAATTTAGTTAGATTTTGTTTAAATTTTAAATGTTATTTGATACTAGAATTAGATTAAGATCTAGAGTTTACGATTAACAAAAATATATTATACAAGCTGGTCGTCTCTTGTGAAGCATATGGAGGTTTCTAAAAAAGAAGATAATCCAAAAGACATAAAATGAAGATCATTATAGATCAAACTTCTAGCAATAGGTCGGCTATAAGGACAAAGCTTCCCATTTTTCTTTTCTTCGAAGTTGTAGAGTGGAATCTAGATGCATTGACCTTTCTTTTAATTAATTTGATTTATTTAGTGTGTTTACTTTATTTATGGCACTAGAACATCATACATTTTATAGGTTTCTTCCTATTACTTTTTTATGATGTTATAAAGTTTAATTTATGTGGTAGGCACTTAGGATAAAATTAAATTTTCTACACAATTTAATTAAATAACTCAAACATAAGGATAATTAACTCAAATCTCTAATTTGAAGCCCTGATTAAACAATAAAAATAACTAGAAATTTCTAGAATTGATTCAATTACATATTTTTTCTTATTTCTTGAATTGGGTCTTTTTCCATTACACATAAGAAGCTATCTAACAATTGAGGATGACCACCTTTCTTTGAGAAGACTACCTTCTCTTTGGATTTATCTTATGAGCTCTTATTATTACATCCTATTATAGCATGATTGCATAAAGCCTTAAAAATTTAGATTTCTAAATGTATATAAAATTTATAAATTATTGCATTAGTTAGAAGTATGTCATACTATTTATAATCTTAGATTTAAGGAGTGGGCTCTAGATTATTTTCTAATTAATGCTAGCTTAAAACATCTTGCATTTTATAAGAATAATATCATAATTTTAAAGCATATGAGGTGTTAGCTGAAAATCTTGCAAGGCGGGATATAAGTTTAGAAGAATCGGGAAAGGTTTGTACACTGATGGGAGTGAACTAATACATTCCAATTTTTCTTTGTTTGGGGACGAGCTATTGGCTTGTGCTAAAATCACCTTTAGTTATATGATTTGAAGCATCTATTTTCTTTTGCTACTAGAATAAGTGTTCGTCTCTTAGGCTTTTGTGCTTTATATATAATGCTTCATATTTTACAAGAATGACTTGTAGTCATCTATTAATATGAGTGGATCTAGTAGGCGAGAAGGTAATAGAACTTCTGATAACCCTCTACTCTAGTATATCCTGATTCACCTAAAGAGCATGAGCATAGTAGAACACAACTATCATGTCATTCAATTAGTGCTCAAGCTACAAGGCTAGATGATGGGATTTAGCTTATTGGTATATTATTTTTTTAACAAAAATTGATACATACTTCAATTCTTACAAATATATTATGATAATTCATTTCATTATTAAAAATGAGCAAAGCACCCCTGTAAGAAGTTAAAGGTGCATAATAAGTGTAGAAATACAAATCTTGTCCCCATGTATAAGAGTGCTTATCAAAGTGAATGAGAGTGGTATTCCATTTAATATCCCAAAGTTAAAGTTCTTAGGATTGTGCTAGTGTTATTTCCATAAACCCTATTTTAACACTAATCTCTTTTTTATTAACACAATAAGGATATGGAATATTTCAAGAAGAGAATGCTTACTGAAATTGAGGTATTAAATATTTAATTATACCTTAGTTTGTGTAGTTTTAAACCTACTAATACTTATATTATATTTACAATCAAAATTTGAATTTTGTGGACATATTCGTTATTGGATTTTACAATGTCTTAGTGTTAATGGTGTCAGCTTGTGACCACTGGTCCCAACTAGATGATCAAGTTAATATCATGATTTTTTTAATAAAATATGTTATTATAGGTGAGGGAGGCAAAAATAATGAAAATGTAAGATAATAATTCTATCCTTATACAATGGGTCATCTGTATTCTGTTTGTAGAAAGATGATATGCTATTATGCTATACTAATTATTATTGATAGTGAGTGCTTTTTTTTGTTACAATCTATTCAAGATAGGTAGCAACTATGTGAATAAAGATGGCTCTTGGTCATTTGAAGTTGCTAAGCAAGGATGGCTAACTTCATCCTTGATGCATAATAAAATTATTTAATTTGATATTAATAATATTTCTTCGAACTTAGGCATAAAATTTCAACTTCTTGCTGAGGAAGAACTTACAATAGAAGATGTAATTTGGAGGCAAATGTGAGGGTACTTAAAATAGATATGGCCCAAGAAGGGAAATTTTTTTTAAATATGTATAATTTAAAATGTAATTAAAAATTTAAGTATATTAAAAAATTTTAGATTTAGGTATAGCAGCCCGTTTAACGGATGCCAAGCTTGCCACATAGAAACTGACGTGCACGCTTCCGTGAGAGCTTGCTCGTTTAATGGGCGAATTGCAATTTACATGGTAGTCCACCATTTAACGGGCGACTTGCCTACAACTATTTTTTTTAAAAAAGGTAATTTGGTAGTTTGGTTGGATCTAGGTCTAACATTATCTGTCATTGGAGCTACTCTAACCTTTCGAAGCACATATAAAGCTTTTCATTCCAAAAAAGAAACTCATATGTTAAGCACTTAATTTTTCTCCTTATTTTTCGTCGGCCAGATTAAATTTTAGTAATCATGAAAGTAATATCTTTCATCGATTATTGTAAACAATCAATAAAAGATATCTAAAATGTTCACTCATTTTGATTGCTTGATCTCCAATGTTAGAATTCCACTACTAGATTCAAAATACACTTTATTTATATATGTGTTTGAAAATATACTGAAACAGAAGCCTTTACATCTTATGAACTAGATGAATATTATCACAATTTTTATTAAAGTTTAGAGTCTACTATAAATAATTAGATGAAAAATAAAAAAGTATAAATATGAAACAATCTGATAAGTACTCAAGATAGTAAAAAATGCATCCATATGACAATCCAAAAAAAATGAAACATATGACATATAGCCAAAAAAATAAACAAATGTACTCTAGACACGTGAGTAACACTATCTTAAATAGCTATTGCCTCCACCGTCTGCATGGAATCGCACCACTCCTAGGTGTATACTGATCAGGTGCATGTGGTAGACAATCATGCAGCTGATGTTGGCTCTCCAATGCAAGTTCTTCATGAACATGTGGTATATCATGATGCAGTGTCGCTCTAGATGTGTGAATAGGATAGTCCTTTAAAGGGGTAAAAAGTGTGTAGGGTTATGACTGAGAGCTAGGATGATATGTAGATGGACTTGGAACAACATATGTATATGGTCCGATACTCAAGTCATAGAGCTCTGTCTCCTGGGCGGAAACCTCCTCCTTTGAGACACCTTATGCAGGCTCCGATCGATAACATGTGTTGCTAATATGCATCTGCAACCTCATATCCCTGCAAAGCTTCTCATATTTACTTACAGCCAACTGTAACTCATGATCATCTACAAGGCCAAAGTACAGCTAGAAGCTATCCTGAGTAGCCAAGAAGTGCTCAATGAAAAATAATATTAGAAATTTGCCTCAATTATGTAATCAACATATTGAAAGTCTCAGAATATTAATGTGATTACTCACATATACTCGCTTTACAGGTGCTCTATGATAATATGTGGTAGGAAGATTTGTCGGGGCCTTAGATCCGAAAGTGTCTAGAAGTAGGAAGCTCCCAATAATGAACATAATGTAGGCTTGCAAGTGTCTACTGAACTCAACATTGGTCAAGTCTACATATGAATCCCTATAGAATGGCATGCACCATGTTCCGACCCATGTGGAATGTGATGTGCGAATTCGTCATGGTACACATATGGTAGGGGATGTCGACCCAATAGATCATTACGGCAGGCTAGCCAGCTATGCCACCTCTTCCCCTCACCAATCACAATCGGACCTATAACGGCTACATCGTGATCATCACATCCAGTGTCACTATCATCTCACCAACCGTGGAAAGTATTGACACTATCTCTCAACTAGTGCAGTAAGTAAATGATGATCCAGACATAAAAATTCTACATCTCCAATGCCCATTATACTGATGGCTTTTTTGAAGTTTTTGCATAGATGCCACAAACAATACTAGTGAGCGGTCCAAGAAAATATGTCTCTACAACCACATAGTAAGTTGGCATGTTTATCTGATATTATACATAGGTCATGCCTAATAGTCACTACTGGTAGCATCTCTTGGAGACATATTAGAAATCAAAGTCATGATTCATTTGATTCAGATTCTATGATAGTAAAGGCAAGAGGAAACAAAGCGCCAATCCCAACTATAGTAAGCAATGTTCCTCGTTACTTTCCAAGCAAGAATGTTCCATCCAAACTCGTCGGATGACAACTTCCCCAACCTTGATGGACAAAGCCCAAAAAATTATCTGAAAATGGTGTGCGATGCTTGACTATATTATGTAAATTGTACATGGTAAAGTAGAACTCACTGATTTCATGAAGATATTGAGAGACCTGTAAGACTCTTCTAATTGACAAAAATTGTTCTAATTGCCTTACACCTAGCATCCCAAGCCTTCATATAAGATACCTTGACATTGAATTTTGATTTTTTTCGATTGATAATCTCCCTTGATTTTAGAATAATTTGAAGCCATATTATAGGTAGAATGAAATAATCAATGAATTTAGAGCTGCACTGACAATGGTCATTGCCTATTACTATATTTATGCCTTTATGGCGATCTCCAACTCGTGAGATTCTCCAGGCACCTCATAAATGCTTGCTGCGACTACAATGTAGGCGGCAGTGACATGCTCTAGTAAGATGATTGTACTGTACACATATTACTGTAAAGTTCTTCTGGTTTGAAGTTACTATATAAAATTGACCTTTATTATTTATGAAACAACTAATAATAGCAAACTGAAGACTTCTTTTACTAATAAAACATATGCATTCAACAAGTTCACTCGAAATATCAACATCATCAGTTAATACATCGTTATTAGTTGGTCTATCAAAAATAATATCTTCGACCCATTTTCTTGTCGTTTGACAAATGTGGACATAGCCATTATTAGAAATCATCTGACTTTAATTTTTAATATTCTAAAATAAATGGTTATTTCATATATCATGACTGCTAACATAATCAGCTGGAGTTTGTAACCCAAGTAAACAATCATCACTTTCACTGTTCTCAAATGCACTAGTTGAGTCATTATTCATGGTCTCATACTCATCATCAGGTGCACTACTAAGTGCCACAATTGGCTCATTCGAAAGAAATACAACATTATCTATAAATCTATAATACTATTATACACATAAGTAACATAAGTATTGCATACAACAACAACAATAAGCCTTTTATCCCACTAAGTGCTACATGAATCCTTCATCTCCATTGTGTCCTACTATGTGTCAAATTCTCATTTAATTCAAGTATACTAAGGTTATTTTTATACATCTTAACCAAGTCGTTTTAGGTCTACCTCTACCTTTCTTAACATAAGGCAAATATAATGCATCTACTCTCCTAACCAGGTCATTGGACGACTGACATTGTATGTGACCAAACCATCCTAGGTGACTCTCTCTAATCTTATCTGTCACAAGAGCTACTCCAACTTTTTCCCGAACATACTCATTTTGCATTTTATCTCTAAGAGTAAAGCCACTCATCCACCTAAGCATCCTCATCTCTGTAACACTTAACTTAGTCTTATGTTTCTCTTTTATTGGCCAACATTCTGCACCATAAGTCATTGCAGGTCTTACCACCATCTTATAAAATTTTCTCTTAAGTTTAAGTGAAACTTTTCTATTACACAGCAGGCCATATGCATTCCTCCACTTCAACCATCCAACTTGAATTCTACTAATAACATCTCCACTAATTTCACCATCATTCTGAACAATAGAGCCTAAAATCAATCGCCACTGCATTAATGACTTGTTCACCTAATGTCATAACACTACCACATCTACAATTAAAATTACACTCCATATATTCAGTTTTTAGATCTACTTAAATGAAAACCTTTAGACTCTAATGTTGACCTCCATAATTCAAGTTTCTCTTGGACTCCTCTCTAGTCTTATCAATAAGAAGAATCATCCAAAAGCATACACTAAGGTACATCTTCTGTAAATGCCTAGTAAGAACATCCATAACTAAAAGCAAAAAAGATAAGGGCTTAAAGCTGATCTTTGTAATCAAACTGAAATAGGAAAATATTTTGTCAATCCTCCTTGTGTTTGGACACAAGTAACAGATCTAGTATAGATATCCTTAATGACTTGAATATAACTAATATTAACTCCTTTCTGTTCTAGAACTTTCCAAAGAACATCTCTTAAAATTTTATCATAAGCTTTCTCTAAATCAATAAATATCATATGTAGATCCTCCCTACTTTCTCTGTACTTTTCCATCAAACCTCATAACAAATGTATAGCATCCATAGTAGATTTACCTGGCATGAAACCAAATTGATTGTGAGAAACTTTTGTATCACATTGTAACCTATGCTCAATTTCTCTCTCCCAAAATTTTAATGTATGACACATTAACTTTATTCCTCTATAATTTGCACACTTTTGTGCTCACCTTTAGTCTTAAATATAGGAACCAACAAACTCTTCCACCACTCATCTGATATCTTTTTAGTCTTTAAAATAACATTAAAAAGATTTGTAAGCTCAGAAATTCCTTGATCTCCTAAACATTTCCACACTTCAATTGGAATATCATCAGGTCCTACTGTTTTTCCACATTACATTTTCTTTAATGCTTCTCTAACTTCAGATTTACTAATACGATGATAAAAACAAAATTTTGTATTTTTGTTTAAGGTATTAAGGTTGCTAAAATCAATCGTACTTTTAGGTCCTTCATTGAAAAGTTTATCAAAATATCTCATCCACCTATTTTCAATATCCTTTTTTTAAGAAAAGCACTTTATTATTTTCATCCTTAATACACCTCACTTGAACTAGGTCTTTACTTCTCCTATCCATTTGGTTGGCTAACTTATACATACATCTTTCACCTTATTTGGTATATAATCTATTATATAAATCACTAAAAGCTAAATTTTTTTGCATCATATATCGCTTTCTTAGAATCTCTATAGGCTACTTTATATTTTTCCCAATTTTCTGAGTTTTTACATCTAAACCAAGTTTTATAATATTACTTCTTATTTCTTATATTTTTTTGCACACTCTGACTCTACCACCAACTATTTTTATTAAAAGAAGCTTTTCCTTTTGACTCTCCAAGCTCATTTTTAGCAACTTACTTAATTTCATTTGCTACTTTTTTCTCACATAATATTAACTTCCTTATGAAAATCCCAAATTATAAGCTCTTGTAGCTTGCTCTTAAAAATATTTTTATTTGTGTTCTCTAAGTGTCCCCATTTAATCCTAAGAAAATAATTTGATTTATTTTTCTCTTACAATCTTTCATCTTAAAATCTAAAACTTACAATCGATGTTGGGTACTTAAACTTTCACTTGGAATGACTTTACAATCTTAACAATATGAACGATCAATTTTTCTTATCAGAAAATAATCAATCTGTGTTATACTAGCTCCAATTTTATAAGTAATAATATGATCATCTCTTTTCTTAAATAAAGTATTAGCAACTATAAAATCATAAGCTAAAGTAAAATCTAATATAGTCCTACATTCTTCATTAGTCACTCCAAATCCATAACCACCATGAATACTTTTAAAATCTTCTACCACTCTACCAACATGTCCATTTAAATCTCCTCCAATAAATATTTTTTCTTCAAGAGGTATCTTTGGTATTAATCCCTCTAATTCATTCCAAATTTTTTCTTTTGAGCTTACATCCAAACTTACTTCAAGAGCATAAACACTTATATCATTTATAATCATAGTATCAACAATAATCTTTAAAGCTATAATTCTATCTCCACATCTATTAATATTTATAACATTATCCTTCAAACTTTTATCTATAATCACACCTACACCATTTCTAGTTCGACTTCTACCTGAATACCAAAGTTTAATAGGAAAAATTAACAATGAAAATAGCTTATGATCTCCAAGATATTATTGGGGATTTAATTCCTCAAAGATTCTCTGTGTCGTTAAGGTCGCAGGTGAGATGAAATCCAGCGTAAAATTTGATGGAATATCTGTTGGCCTTATGGAAGGATCAGCTGATGCGAATGCAATATAAATATTTTCCACTTCCACATAGAGCACTAATGTCTGACGAGAAGCTTCGTCCAATATAACATCACAAACTTCATCATCAAAAATGACTGATGTTATAAATTTGTTCCCCACGAAAGCTTACATGTCATATTAACTATGTGATGCTCTAAATCAATATGTAGTGATCTCAAAATTCTTTGTTTCAAATCCCATAAGATAATGTGTCGCTGAACTTTAATCGACGATTTACCGCCAACATAAGTTGGAATAAATTGATCATCAATACTGCTATAACGAGAATAAGAGCAACGAGACCAACTCGCTCATTGTTGAAATAATATACCCTAAACACTAAATAAAGTGTTAAAATACAATCAATCAATCAGATGATTTAGTAAATTTGGATATAACTTGCGCAAGCGCTTTAATCAGACATTAGAAAAGCAAATGACTTAACTTAGCCAAAGATACCATTTCATTAGATTTAAAATAAATCCAGCTGAAATCTTACACAAAATCTCGTAAATTCATTTACCTATAGGAATTAGTGAATTTTGATTTGACCATACGAAATCAGCTTTACTGGATTACACAAGGTATGAGATTTAACTTAACCGAATATGTGATTTCATTGGATTTCAGTTAAATCCATCTCAAATCCTACTCCCACTTAAAAAACCACGTTACTACTTTTCTAAATTCTATAGGTCAACTTGCCAACAGGATTTTGCCAAAGCTAATCTAACAATGCATAAGCTCTTCCGGTGGGTTACACTAAACAGCTGACTAAATGTGCTTAAAAATACCATTTGATTGGAATTAACTTAAATACAGCTCAAATACAACTGAAATCCAAGCCCAATCCTACTAATCAAGACAACCCTAATCAAATACACATGAAAATAGTTGAGATTTAATGTGTGTGTGATAAGATCGGCATCAATGTGCACTACGAACAAGGAATGGAGCCGCCAGAAGCTTCGCTATAATCGTCGGAGGCCGCGTTTGGGTTGGAATCCCGGTGGGATTGCAAACAAGGGCCCCGCTGTTGGGTAGGGGAGTTGTTGACGGATAGGTGGCAGTTGTCGGACGCAAAGGGGACCGTTGTTGGCCTCCCACGGGCTGTCTGACAAAGGAGGACGGCGCTCTGGACACAGAAAGGCTACCTCCGGCCTAGGGGTCGATCGATGCGCGGGGAGCTATTGGTCGGGGGAGGTTGCCGTACCGGGAGGGCCGCTGACGGGGTGCACTGGATGGACGTAATCACTGGGTGGTGCTCCGAGGTAACGACGAGAAAAGTGAAATGAAAATGAGGCCGACGACCCCACTTGTGTAACCTAGGCTCTGGCACTTAAACGAGGATTAGCGCTACGTCGGGCTCGACGTGACAAGCTAGTCGCCCGTTTAACCTATATCCAAATTTTTTTTTAATTCACTTAAATTATTAATTACGTTTTAAATCATACTTATTTTGTCCCCAAGAGAGTAAAAATATAAAGTGCTGAATATATATATAATTACTGTTATTTTCCACTGCCGCTTTTTTTTTTTATGTAGCAAGGGAAGTATTTCTGAACCATTCTGCTACTGCCAATTCAGCACTTGTATTTTTTTTTCTTTTTTTGCCAAAAATTGGAAAATAAAAAAATATATATATATAAAAAAAGGGCATGAAAAGGCCGCCGGCCGAAGAATTTAAGAAGGATCTTTGCTACATTAATAATTGAAATGGAAGTTTTTCTACAGGGTTGAATTCTAATGCGCATATTTTAATCATAATTTAACAAAATCAGGAAATATCTGTAATTTTAGCTTATAAATAGCATGACCATGCAAGAGATGATGCCACACAACCGAGCAACTAGAAATGGAGAATCTTCATTCCTGTAATCTTCCTTCTCATACTGAGGAAGTTCGCCAGTCAGCAAATTTTCACCCAAGCGTTTGGGCTGATTTCTTCATCTCAAAGCCACCACTCCCTAACATAAATATGGTAAAGCTTTCAATTATTAGTATAAAAATAGCCTTAAATTTTTCCATCGGCTGATCCTACGTTAATAATTGAAAATATATTAGTATAAAAATATAAGCGATTGATTTCTATTTAGAGTCTTGAATTTTTGTGGCTAAATTATGAGTGGGCACTTTTATGCATATAGATAACTTTTTAATCTATCTATGTGGGATAATTGATATGATAGATTTCATGTCATGAGAGATTGTTAAAGCACATAAGGTTTTTAGTTAATTCTACATCAAATAATTGAAAATATTGTATTAATTCTCCACATTACCATATTGTTAATTATATTATCATATTCATAAATCAGTTATTTCAAAACTTGTGAAGCTATAGAAAGGATGCAATTTAAAAAAAAAAGATTTTCTTACGGCTTGTTTGGGTCCAATTTTATTGTATTTTTATTTTAATTTTTTATGATGTTTTCAATAATATATTTATTTGATGAATTTTTATGTATTTTTAAATTTTAAAATATATTTTAGATATTTTGAGTATTGCTAAAAATAATTATTCACTCCAAACATATTTTATTTTAAATTTAAATTTTATATAAATCATAATTTATTTTTTTGAAATATTAAAATTTGAGAAATATGAAACATCGAAAAGCTCTAGCTTTAGATATATGCATCATGATTTCAAGATATATCATCATGTTTATAACAAATCTCATATATTTGTTTGTAACTATCTTGTACACAACTGCTAATTAATAAAATATTTTTAACAAAAGAAAATTATGGATAAGATAAAATCTTAGAAATTTACCAAATTTTGTTATCTTTTGTTCCATATTTCTATATGTATTATTCTTATTGGAATAAAGACATCCATATTCTTCTACAATATTAATATTTGTATGTCTGTGTTCCATTTCCTTCAACAATATTATTCAATGGAAAATAATATAGTAAAGTTGGTCAATGGGTCGATGGCAATATGTTCTTTTAAATATAAATAAAAACACTTGGTTGAACCTTTCGTGCGAAAACGAACTAATTAACTTTGGATCTAAGATGATTTTTTCAAAGTTGCAAAATTTATCATTTTATTTTTTTAGTATATTTAATATGGTTTTCTTGTTATGTAAGTAATTTCATAAATTTGTACGTTTATCTATTTTTCTTTAACAAAATAAAATAAAATTCTGTTTTAAAATATATGGTTTTCATAAAAGTATTTCTTGCTTATTACCACTTCTAAATTCAATACTAGCTAATCTCTCAAAATAAACTAAATATATCCAAATATTTTTTGGTTTACTATTTCCTCTTCATTTGGATTTCTATACCTCTTCACTTTTAACTAATGTTGGTCATCTTTGTATGTGAAAAACAAAAAGTCATTGCTCAAATTAAAGAATGAAGAGCTCAAAGTTGAAGTAAGGAAAATGCTCATTGATGCCATTGATCCATCGCATTCACTACAACTTATTGATAGAATTCAATGTCTTGGAGTAACTTATCATTTTGAGAAGGAAATTGAAGAAAAATTACTCGAATTCATCAAATCGGTGTTAACGATAAAGATCACACAGTTGCACTCTATTTTCGCCTACTAAGACAACAAAGATATATTGTTTCATCTGGTAAGTTCAAGCCATAGTAACATTAATTAAAATATAATATATATATATATATATATATATATATATATATATATATATATATATATATATATATATATATATATATATATATATATATATAAGAAGTGTTTCAAGTCTATTATTTATTATTTTTTCAGATGTATTTAGCAAATTTTTGGATGAAAAAGGAGAATTCATTGATTCCTTGAATAGCAATGTAAAAGCTTTGTTAAGCTTATATGAAGCGGCTCATCTTCGCATTCCCGGTGAAGAAATATTGGACAAAGCATTAGAGTTTTCAAAAATTCAACTAAAGTCATTATCTTCTGACGTGGATCCATATTTATCAAAGATGGTATTAAATAGTTTAGAAATTCCATTGGTGAGAAGAGTAGATAGGTTGAAGGCTAAACATTACATTTCATACTTTGAAAGAGAAAGCACGTCCAATGATGCCTTGCTTAAATTTGCAAAATTAGATTTTGCTTTGTTGCAAGCTATTCATCAAGATGAAGCACGGAGTTTATCCATGTAAGTTTTCTTACACTTTTAAATATTTAGACTAAAAGAATTTGGTGTTATGTTCATATGTATTTTAATTCTAACTGGCCCATATAACTTTCAATTGATATAGTATTTTTTTTACTTACAAATATGAATAGTAGTGCTTCTTTAAATGGTGTTAATATAAAATAAGAAATGTTGCTCATTGAGTTGCTTTAAGTCATAACTTTAACTAAAAAGTATAAATTATATTTATCAGATAGTTGCATTTTCAAATACTATATGATTATAACTCAAATATATTTTTGTGTAATACATTATCTACTTTGACAAACTTTTAAAATTATTGTTCAAATTTTATCTCATTTGTAACGATGTGTAATCAACATTGCAGATGGTGGAAGGATTTAAGCTTGGCAAAAAAATTGCCATTCACGTGATAGGTTATTAGAGCTTTATTTTTGGCCCCTTTCTGTACTTTGAACCCCACTATTCACGTGCAAGATTGATGACAAAGGTGGCAACACTAATATCTATTCTTGATGATATTTATGATGTTTATGGGACAATCAAGAGCTTCGTTACCGATGCAATCGAGAGGTAAAATGTGGATTAGCCCCACTTAATCTTTTTAAAAATTAATGTCTTATTGATTAAAATTAGCTAAATTTTCATTATGTATCAATTATAGTTGGGAACCTGAAAATATCCAAAAGTTGCCTCAATATATGCAACACTTGTTCCTTGCCATGTACAATACCTTCAACGAGATTGAGGCTGAACTAGAGCAAGAACAATATTCATTTCGTGTGCAATATGTTAAAGAGGAGGTAATCATCTTTATACCAATTGATATGTCTAACACCCCAAAAAATTTGTGAGTAATATGTCATGTCATGTTAATTTTTTAGATGAAGCGATTGAGCAAAGCATACTTTCAAGAAGCCAAATGGGCAAATGATGGATATGTTCCAAAGCTTGATGAATATTTGAGAGTCGGCCTTATTACATCTGCTTATAGTTGTCTTGCATGTGCAGTATGCATAGGGATGCAAGATGAAATTTCTAAAGATTTCTTTGATTGGATGACCAGTATGCCTCGAATCATTAAATCAATCAATTTTTTTTCTAGGGTTGTAAATGACATTGCTTCACATGAGGTAAGTTTCAAATCCAAATATGTTTAACAAATATTTACTTATATAATTTAATTCATCATAGAATAACCTCCAACTCTAAATATAAGCTAATAACATGATTAATTTCATACAGGAAGAACAAAAAAGAAAACATGTTGCTTCAGCTGTGCAGTGTTACGCTATGGAACATGGATGCTCCGAGGAGGAAGCTTGCAAGAAACTTAGGGAAATGGTGGAGGAAGAGTGGAAAATATTGAATAGAGAGTTCACGTTTTCTAAAATTAATATACCTATCCATTTACTTCAAGCAATCATCAACTTGGGAAAGGTAATTGAGTTAGTATACAAAGACGTCCAAGACAATTATACATATTCTACTCAAGCCATGAAAGATAATATCACTGCTCTTCTTATTGAACCAATTCAAATAAATTTGGAGATTGGAGTTACATGCACTTCAAGTACAATATAATATATTCAACAACTCATGCCTACATGAAACTAGCGAAAGTCTTTCATTATGAGTGCCAAGTACAATAATTGTGTTGTTTTATTAAAGGACTTGTTTAAAATTGGCAAATTAAGTTTTATTTTTCATTTATTACCTTTAGGGAACAGTGATGTATCAAATAAGGTTAATTGTTGTGACATGCAATAATAATCGTATGTTGTGATTTTCTTATATGCTATATATCTCGGAGAAAAATGTGATAAATTTGAATGAGAAGAATTTCAAGGTCTCTGAACATTATTCATTTGTGGTCAAGTATAGTGGATTACTTTTCTTGCATTCCAACTTTCGTTAAATTAGTTATAAAGCAAAAGAAATATTTGTAAAACTTTCATGAATTTAAATTTCTTATCTTCATTGCATTTGAAAAGTTACCAAAATAAAGAATTTTATAATTTACATGCTAAGTTCTCGCTGCGACTGCTTGTCGTCATCTAGTCACTGCACCTACGTGCCATCTCCTCTCTACCGCTACCCCATCCACTGTTACCCATTGTTGTCAGTCTCTTCCAACCACTGTATCTGAACGCTTGCCACTATTGTCCTTTGCCACCCATTGTATTAAATTGCATTGTAAATGTATCAACATAAATATATTTCAAACTATTTTATTTACAATCAAAGAAATAACTCATATTTATAAAACGCATGTATCCTTATCACAATTTCTAATATTCAAGTATCATAGAAAAATCCATGCAAATTTTTCATTAAATAAATAACACTATTTTTAAAAATACTCAAAATAACCTTCAAATATTTTGAGTATTTTCAAAAATAACTATCACCACTAAATATATTTTATTTTGAATCAAAATATAAATAAAATAAAATTAAAGCATACAACATTAAACAAAAAACAAAGGTGATCCTAAATAGCCCCAAAGCAATGAAGAATGAAATTAAGTTTTCTTCAATTTTAAATTTCTTTCTAACATTTAAAGAAAAAACTTAACAAAATATTGAATACACTACATGTTTTCTTTTAAAAAATAAATTTGTATTGAGATCTTATAATTTGTGTCTCCTTTTTATCATCCTCTAAGGGGTTGTTTCGATGCTTGAAAAAGAAATGCAGTGTCAAAGAAATATAGTGTAAAGTGAATGTAATGTATTTGGATTACTTTAGGTTGTTTGGTTAAAAACTCAACAAATACATGAGTTTATTATTATTATTATTATTATTATTATTATTATTGGTACAATAAATGTAATGTAAAGTATTTGGGTGGCTGGTATGATGCCCAAGAGGTGGGTTATACGGTTAAATCGATGACAACGGGCGGCGACGATGACCGGCGGTGAGCGGTGGCGATCATCGGCAGAGGCTAGCGGCCAACCCCACTACAGTCGACCATTGGCTGCCGCAGCCGGTCTTCACATTACTTTGAATCCCAAATACACTAAAATTGACTCTTCCAATGTATTCTAAATACATCACATTACTTTGAAATTTTACTTTTCATCATGCCAAACACACTAAAAGTTAAAATCACATGTATTTACTTTATTGTACATTCAAAAGTCATCAAACCAAATAGTCTATAAATTACTTGAAAATTAATGTTGGAAGCCTTCTAATAGAAGATTGGGAATTTTCACCATTGAGCATGAAAGGTGGCTAATTTTTTTTTTCTTGAGAAAAATTTTGATGGGGGATATTTTGGTAATTTCTTTGGAAATAAATGAGAAATCCCATGTTTCCATCAACCTTTATATATTATTACAATCGAGTGTTTCATTCTTCTTCTTCTTCTTTTTTATTTTTTTAGACATTTGAGATAATTTAATGATAAATTCATATACACAATATATATAATTTTTTATAATAAGTTTGGCAAGGTTCTTCTTTGCTTTAACTCTAAGACACTTAATTCTATAAGTTGTAGTTTTTCACTAACCAATTGATCTATGATACACTACTAAAGTGTGAGTACACTATATAATAAGTGTGAGTGTACTCCCATAATAATTGTGCATCAATTATTATAATTATGTTGATAGACTATTATGAAGGTGAAATTGAGGTGTCGTAACAAAAAAAACTATAATTTATTTTTAAATATAAGGTGGAATTGATTTTTATGGAAGTCCAATCAAAGTTGTTACTACCTTTCTCTCAAATGCCTAGGATTTTTATATGCAGGTATCTCGAACCCACGATCCATTATCGTGGTTGTCTATGGTAAGTCTATTTTTAACCTCTCCATTTCAAATATTAATCTTTAACTATTGTAAGTTGGCGAATCAAATCAATAAATGAGAAAGCATCCAATAAAATATGTGATATTAAGAGAAAATTAAACTTCAATCTTTATTAAAATCGAAATCGACATATTTATAGCTAAACACCTAGAAGGGGACTTTAGTTCATAAAGAAAGAAAAAAAATCATTGAAATCTTGTGAATATTGTTACAATAAAAGAAAAGAGAAGATGAATGAAGAACTTTGATGGAAATGTTGAGAATCTACTCTTCGCTACCTTGGTCATTGCCCTTGAGATCTCTCCTCTTGACTTGTCTAAAGACCATAAAGTAGCTTCCACAAATTCTTCTTTTGGATCTTTTAAAAATCTAAAAATAGATCTAAATAATAGGTGAAGAAGTCCTCTTTCATTCATAAAAAACAATCATTAAATTGGGTTGACTTGAATCATTTCCTAAAGGTGAGAAATTTATTTAGAATTTAGGATTTTGTAACAGTCGTCAAGCTAGCTCCTAAGAAGTAGAATCAAGCACCTAGGTATTGTGCTTTCTAGTTGCATGCATTCATGAATTATGGGACTAGCATTGGGCTCTTTCTTTTGAACTTACAAGAATCGATTCTAGCAGCAAGGCATTAGGGTAGGCACTTAGGCATCGCTTCTCTATTTTGTTCTTATAATTCAACATCTAGTTGCCTAGTGATGGCACCTAGACTCCTAAGCTCCAAGCTCCAATTTCACCCTAAATCGGTGGTTATGTTTTCTAAATAATGAAGTTCAATGAAACTCTTTGTGTTGTGGCATCACTTAGATAGTTGTTGGAGATTAATCATGCTAAGATGAATACATGCTAGACTCATAATTTAGCAATAAAGCCCAAAGCATACAAGTTCATGATGTTTCCATAAAAAAAATAATTCATCAACTGCCCACTTCTAAAAATTGAATGATCTCATCATATTCAAGCTTGTTCCATAAAAGTAGAGAATTTTTCATATGAGAAGTTTGAAATACCATAAAATGCACTATTCCAATTACCACTAAAAAGGACCTGTTTATGTCTCATGAAGAATTTTTCATCCACATATTCCATCACATTATTATAGAATTCTCACACCACCAAAACAAAAGCAAGGTTAGGCTACCCGACAAAATTATGCACCTCCTCATAATAAGCATTGCCTAAATATGGCCATTAAGTTTGTCAAAGCCTCTTTTTGAGATATATGACTTAAAAGAGAATGCCTAGCTAATTTTTTATGAAGTAGCATTTGAATATAACTTTTTTATGCCATCTAATTGTGAGGCTGTGGCAAAGAAGGATTATATATATATATATGTATATAACTTCTATGAGCTTTTAGAGGAAGAGATGGGAAGATTTAGAAGTTGGAAGTGGTTTGAAGATTATTTCTTTTCCTTTATTATTTGCATATAAAAAAATGAAAAAAATGAAAATCTAGACTTGGGGCGCCATGAAATTGCAATCGCAGCACCTAGGTGCGGTCTCCATCTTACAGATTCTAGAAACACAAACTGCCCCGAGCAGTTGTCCACTTAAATTGCATAGCACCGTGGCACTATCATGACGGCCTTCAGTTTTAAAAGCAAGAAAACTATCCCTTGCGATAACTGCCTAAGGAGAGTAGGAGAACAGTTATGGAGCAAAAAACCACCCAAAGGCTGGAATGGTTAACCAAAACCTCTGCAAAAGAGGGGGAACTTCCAACTACCATTCCTCTTCTCTTCCCCTTTCAACTGCTGAAATTTCAGAATTCTTAGAATTGATTCTACTCCCTCTATCTCTTCCAGGTACTCTCAAACGCCCTCTACAGAGTATTATTGCCGCTATACAAGGGGTATGTTCTACTCTCACGAGGCAAAAGCCAAGTGCAACCATTGCAAACTCTAGGTAAAAAGTTCTTCTATGCAATTTCTTTTTCCATATAGAAAATTCAGAAGAATTCCATAATAGATCCTAGATCCGGTGAAATGTTCCTCTCCGTCGATCTTAGATATGGAGTAAGAATTCAATTTTGTTAATAAACATTTTAGGCGGAAGAATCTCAAGAATTGGGTCTTTTTTCTAGAATTGATTCAATTACATATTTTTTCTTATTTCTTGAATTGGGTCTTTTTTCCATTGCACATAAGAAGCTATCTAACAATTGAGGATGACCACCTTTCTTTGAGAAGACTACCTTCTCTTTGGATTTATCTTATGAGCTCTTATTATTACATCCTATTATAGCATGATTGCATAGCTAAAGCCTTAAAAATTTAGATTTCTAAATGTATATAAAATTTATAAATTATTGCATTAGTTAGAAGTATGTCATACTATTTATAATCTTAGATTTAAGGAGTGGGCTGAAAATCTTGCAAGGCGGGATATAAGTTTAGAAGAATCGGGAAAGGTTTGTACACTCTGATGGGAGTGAACTAATACATTCCAATTTTTCTTTGTTTGACTAGGACGAGCTATTGGCTTGTGCTAAAATCACCTTTAGTTATATGATTTGAAGCATCTATTTTCTTTTGCTACTAGAATAAGTGTTCGTCTCTTAGGCTTTTGTGCTTTATATATAATGCTTCATATTTTACAAGAATGACTTGTAGCCATCTATTAATATGAGTGGATCTAGTAGGCGAGAAGGTAATAGAACTTCTGATAACCCTCTACTCTAGTATATCCTGATTCACCTGAAGAGCATGAGCATAGTAGAACACAACTATCATGTCATTCAATTAGTGCACAAGCTACAAGGCTAGATGATGGGATTTAGCTTATTGGTATATTATTTTTTTAACAAAAATTGATACATACTTCAATTCTTACAAATATATTATGATCATTCATTTCATTATTAAAAATGAGCAAAGCACCCGTGTAAGAAGTTAAAGGTGCATAATAAGTGTAGAAATACAAATCTTGTCATCCCATAAGGGGTAGATCTAAGTTAATGGTGTCAGCTTGTGACCACTGGTCCCAACTAGATGATCAAGTTAATATCATGATTTTTTTAATTATTATTAAATAAATATATATAAATAATAAAATATGTTATTATAGGTGAGGGAGGCAAAAATAATGAAAATGTAAGAAAATAATTCTATCCTTATACAATGGGTCATCTGTATTCTGTTTGTAGAAAGACGATATGCTATTATGCTATACTAATTATTATTGATAGTGAGTGCTTTTTTTTGTTACAATCTATTCAGGATAGGTCATTTGAAGTTGTTAAGCAAGGATGGTTAACTTCATCCTTGATGCATAATAAAATTATTTAATTTGATATTAATAATATTTCTTCGAACTTAGGCATAAAATTTCAACTTCTTGCTGAGGAAGAACTTACAATAGAGGATGTAATTTGGAGGCAAATGTGAGGGTACTTAAAATAGATATGGCCCAAGGAGGGAAATTTTTTTTAAATAAGTATAATTTAAAATGTAATTAAAAATTTAAGTATATTAAAAACTTTTATATTTAGGTGTAGTAGCCCGTTTAACGGATGCCAAGCTTGCCACATAGAAACTGACGTGGGACTGCTCGCCCGGTGAAGTGCCAGAGCCAGTTGCTCGTTTAATGGGTGAATTGCAATTTACATGGTAGTCCACCGTTTAATGGGCGACTTGCCCACAACTATTTTTTTAAAAAAGGTAATTTGGTAGTTTGGTTGGATCTAGGTCTAACATTATCTGTCATTGGAGCTACTCTAACCTTTTGAAGCACATATAAAGCTTTTCATCCCAAAAAAGAAACTCATATGTTAAGCACTTAATTTTTCTCCTTATTTTTTAGTCGGATTAAATTTTAGTAATCCTAAAAGTAATATCTTTCGTCGATTATTGTAAACAATCAATAAAAGATATCTAAAATGTTCACTCATTTTGATTGCTTGATCTCTAGTGTTAGAATTCCACTACTAGATTCAAAATACACTTTATTTATATATGTGTTTGAAAATATACTGAAATAGAAGCCTTTACATCTTATGAACTAGATGAATATTATCACAATTTTTATTAAAGTTTAGAGTCTACTATTAATAATTAGGTGAAAAATAAAAAAGTATAAATATGAAACAATCTGATAAGTACTCAAGATAGTAAAAAATGCATCCATATGACAAACCAAAAAAATGAAACATATGACAGATAGCCAAAAAAATAAATAAATGTACTCTAGACACGTGAGTAACACTATCCTAAATAGCTATCGCCTCCACCGTCTGCATGAAATCGCACCACTCATAGGTGTATACTGATCAGGTGCATGTGGTAGACAATCATGCAGCTGATGGTGGCTCTCTAATGCAAGTTCTTCATGAACATGTGGTATATCATGATGCAGTGTCACTCTAGATGTGTGAGTAGGATAGTCCTTTAAAGGGGTAAAAAGTGTGTAGGGTTGTGACTGAGAGCTAGGATGATATGTAGATGGACTTGGATCAACATATGTATATGGTCCGATACCCAAGTCATAGAGCTCTGTCTCCTGGGCGAAAACCTCCTCCTTTGAGACACCTTCTGCAGGCTCCGGTCGATAACATGTGTTACTAATATGCATCTACAACCTCATATCCCTGCAAAGCTTCTCATATTTACTTACAGCCAACTGTAACTCGTGATCATCTACAAGGCCAAAGTACAGCTAGAAGCTATCCTGAGTAGCCAAGAAGTGCTCTGACTGCATGAAAAATAATATTAGAAATTTGCCTCAATTATGTAATCAACATATTGAAAGTCTCAGAATATTAATGTGATTACGCATACTTTTCTGGTGCTCTATGATAATATGTGGTAGGAAGATTTGTCGGGGCCTTCAATATATAAACAGAAGCCCACGATCTGAACCAGGATATGAACAGATTAATAGTAGTCAGTTTATCATTGCCCCTATCTAAGCCATCAATTATATGATCCCTCATTCTCTCCCACACAACTATGTGTAGCTGATGATAGTCAACCTTGTCAACATCAGCTTTTTCACGGCCATCGACCCATTTGAAGCTAGGGTCTACACCCAATCCGTAGTCCAAGTCGCCTCGAACTCGGTTTGGTAGGTGTCATTCTACCCTCTTCCAGCTGATGAGTGGGGCACATACTAGCCAAATACCTGAGCCAACTAAGCATATGTCTGATTGCTGCTGTCTGATATGTTTAGTATAAGGCTCCCAAATAACCTAGCCATGTTACAAGTTATATTGTATCATTGATTACAATTATAAAATATAACATATTGACTACTCAAGTCATACGCATATCTAAAACCATCCAGCTCATTCATGTATAAACTACATTCCCTACTGGCATCTAATGCACAATCACTCATTCCACCTATTTAAATAATATATTTAGAACATGTATATAAGAATCAACTTGAATTACCAAGAAGAATTTTTTTCCTCAACCTAATGCTCAGCCCATCCAAATCTCTCGAACATGGCACATGTAGTGTTGGCCTCCCTCCATGAAGGTGCTCCCAAAACCAGATTTATAGTAGATGTAAGCAGTCAGCCATATTGGCCCTAGTAGACCTAGTCGACTCATATAGCTCCCAATATAACTGTGCTAGAACTGCCCACCCCCCCAATAGACAGTGTAGTCTTAGCTTGATGATAGGTATATCACTAGGCTATAACATGTTCAACATCTCTTCATAAAGATGGTCAATAAAACATTTGCTTAACTAGTTTTTGGTTCTTTGATTTACCGAAATGTCCCACTAAGTCCCTAGAATGAAGTTCAGAGATAAAGAATTCCCTCATGAATATTTTAAGAATACATTAACTTTTTCTTTTATAAAGATAACTATTAATGATGACAAAGGAGATATTGAAAGTTAATGGTTTAGATTCATCTTATAATAAATCAAATGAAAATCAAGGTAAATCTTATAATCTTCCCTTAAAATTTTAAATCTAGGGATTTGAAATTCTAAAAATAAAATTTCTAGATATACCATAGTTAAAGCATCTATTGCTTATTTTCTAATCCACATTTATGTTTAAGTACAAAAGAAAATTCTTGAAAGTATTCAATTCACCTAGCGTGCTTGTAGTTCAATTTCTTTTAAGAATTGTTGAATTTAAGAGCATGATGATCTGTATTCAAAATAATTTTTTGTGTGTAAAACATAAGGTCTCCAGTGCTTAAGAGTTTGAATAATCATATAAAACTCTTGATCATATGTAGATTATTTTGTTAAGCATCATTCAATCTCTCATTGAAGAATACAATAAAATGATTTTCTTGACTTAATACTCCCCTAATTCCAATAAACGAAACATCACAAGTTACTTTAAATACTTTATTAAAATCATAAAGTTGTAATACTAGTGAGTAGTTCATAAGAATTTTGATTTGTTCTTTGGCCTTTTCAACATCTGTAGTCCAATAAACATATCTTTTCTACAATTGTGCTAAAATTTTTGATGAACCTCTTATAAAAAGGTAGTCAGTCCATGAAAGTTTCTAACATCTACAAAATATTTTGGAATAGGTCATTCAATAATAGATTTAATTTATGTTGGATCTACTTTTAATCTATCAGTAGACATGATGAAACGTAAGATGACAACTTCAAGTTGGCAGAAGAAACACTTCTTAAGGTTTACGTATAATTTTGCCTCTCTTAGCTTCTCTAAAAGCATTATTAGACGATGTAAATGCAACTCTTCAGTAGGACTATTAATAAGAATATCATCAAAATATACCATAAGAAAATGACCAATAAAAATTTCAGAATAATGTCAGCAATTTTATGAACATAGTGGGCATTTGAAAGGCCAAATGGCATAACTAGCCATTCATAAACACCAAGTGGTCACGAAAGCTATCTTCCATTTGTCTCCTAGTTGATCCTTATCTCATGATATCCACTCTTTAAATTAATCTTAGAGAATAAAGATGAACAAAAATAAGATATAACATATCGCCAACCTAGGTATGAGAAACATATATTTTATTATAATCTTATTCCTTTTCTCTACTATCAACACACATTCTTCAAGATCCATCATTCTTAGGGGTCAAAAGGGTTAGTACTGCACAAGGACTTAGAATTTCTTAGATTAAACCTTTTTTTAGAGTTCATCTACTTATCTTTTTAATTCTACATGTTTAATTGAGTTCATTCTATAATGGGGTAAATTAAGTATCTGTGAACTAAGAATTAGATCTATAGCATGTTGTATATCCTTTAAAAGTGGTTACTCATCATATTAGTCATAAGAAGTTAAATCAGTAAACCTAGTCAGTAGATTTGAGACCACAATAGGTATGTGGTATTCTTTGGTATCTAAAGAAACTTCTTTAAGGTGTAGAATAAATAGAGAAGTAGGATCAATGAATTCTCTAGATAAGCTTTAAATCTCGAGGTTTTGATGTGAATTCTAAGAGGTTCATGTCAATTAAAGTATAGAATAGAGGTTTTTCTCTTATCACTAAGAGGGGACATTAAAATCAACTAGTGTTTGGCAATTTTCTATAGATTCGATTTGGGTTGTAATTTAAAATCGTACTTATATGGTGGTGTAGGGAAAATCTTATGTGGGGGTGTCATTGACCTCTGTTAAATGGGTCGTACTAGAAATAGATTCATGGTCTTGTCATTATACTTGAATATGTAAGTATTTTCTCATGTAGATCAGTCTCTTTTTAGTGGTTCGTATTGAAATAGCTTTATAATCTTGTCATTATACTTGAATATATAAGTATTTTATCGATAATAATATATCACATTTAAATCATAAAGCCAAGGCCTTTCTAATAGTATATGTATGATCTCCATAGAAAGGACATTCCACCAAAGTTGTTCAACATAGATACCTATCTTAATAAAAATAAGACATCTAGATGTGATAGGTAGAGATGTGTGATCCAACTAACTGACATAAAAGGGTTCTAGATGATATTCAGTCTTAAGATTTTCTCTAGTAATAATATGAGTTGATATGACATTCACGGTACTACCTCCATATATTACTAGTTTACACCTCTTATTCTTACATAGGACATTGAAAAAATATTTCTTCTTCTTCAGTTTTTTTCTTTCCTAGATATTATCATACACAACAATGTCGACATTGAGTTATCCTTAATGGGATCCACTTCTTCATATTATAAAGGTATGTCATCATATATCTCTTCTATATCATCACCTTCTTCTAATTCATCTGCCTCATCTAAGAACGTGATTTTAGACTTATACTAATTTTGCATATTTCCCTTATTATAACATTTAAAGCAGACTATCTCTCTCATATTTTTAAAAGTAGCTTCAATAGTGGACATACGATATTAATTGTTATATGTGAAAGGGTTAAGTCTAAAAGTAGACCTTTGAGGCTGTGAAATGGATGGTTATTTAGATAATATTTGGGCCTTCATCTTAGATGTTGATACTACTTTCTTATGCTTTATAAAGAGTAAAGCATAGTGAAAGAAATCCTCTAAAGTCCGGGGATCATGAAGCTCTACCTCATTTTTAATATCTCCTCTTAGGTCAATGACAAACTAGTTAGCTAGCTACCATTCTTGATTAGTGTAGTGTGTCCTGGTTATTAAGTCCTCAAATGTATTCATATGCTCTACTATGTACATACTTCTATGTCTAAGAGTCATTAATTTCTCATAGAGTTTCCTATCATAGTTTCTAGGACAAAATTTGTCTCTTAACTTCTTCTTCATTTCTAACCATGTCATAATTTTTTTACTAAAGTTTTTCTCCTTAGCTAAAATATTATTCCAATAAATTTTTGTGTGGCTTACCTATTTCATTTTAGAAAATATAGTTCTTTGACAGTCATTTATATGATACCAGTCAAAGAAATCGTCCATCTGGGTAAGCTAATCCAAAAATTTATTGTGGTCATAAACACCATCATATGTTAGGGCTTCTATCTTAACTTATTTTTGTAGGTTCATGTATGACTTCATGAAGCCTAAGATGATCATGTTTATAGACGTTTCTCAGATTTTGCCTTCTAAGAGGATATTCTTCTCTATGTAGTTTTATGTTTTTCTCTCCTATGAGTTCTAGGTCCTCCCGATGTGGGATAATTGGTAGGATTTGAATCTTAGTACTCAAGATTTGAACATGCGCAACAAAGCTCATGATAAGGTCATGTACATTAATGAGCTTCTCCTCACTTCGTATAGTAATTTCATCTACCCTTCTAGTTAAGTTTTCTAACTGATCCAAGACTTGAGTGGCATAATTGAAACAAGGAAATTAAGTACAGATATATCACACCTAAATGATATTGTATAAGATGTTTATGCTCACTAGTTTTGGAATGCTAAATGATGTATGGGTTTAAAACAATTTAACCCTCAATAAACACAAATTAACTTTGAATTGTACAAAACATCAAGTAAACACTCACAAATAGACTATCAAAAAATTCTTAAGGATATGAGTTCAATTTTTTTCAAGAGTTGCATCCTAAGTCTGGCTATTTAGTGAGATCCCTTACTAAATTGGTCACTCAATTGTCATAGGTTATGGGTAAGTTTAAATAGGAAAATGCTAGGTTTATAGATGGAGACACCTAATTGGTAGTAATAACGAATGGTTATAGAGTTGGCTACCACATGAGTTCTAACATGAGTTTACCAAGAAAAATCACTAAAATCAATAAAAAAAATTACTTTAAGTCTAGAATACAACAACTAATATTGTTTGGATTCAATATAAATCACTTATAAGCACTTTATCCATACCTTCAAACCTCGGGCTCTGATACCAAACATATTGCAACTAATGGAGGAAGTGCGTAAGGATTCCATTTATGAAAGTGGAATGCCAATGAGAGATCACCAAATCTTCCATGAAGGTTAGCCACCAAACTCCAACCAAGAGTTTTCACTCAAATTTCACAATACAAAATAGCAACTCCATTCCACTGATACAAATATTTTATACAAATTACTAGGCTCTTAAAGGGTGTGTCCCTTCGAAATAACTCTCAATTAGGTTTAAAAATCATTCTAAAAATTGAACCAAGTGAATCTCGATGCCTAGGTGATAGAAAGCTAGTGCCTCGGCACAATCCGCCTTATCTCTGAACACAAAATACAGTGGTTGTGGCATCGCGATGCCAAATGATCAACATCTAGGATCTAGGATGACTATTACATAATAACATCTAATTTTGACCACAACACACATATAACACTTAAAAATGATGAAAACATCTTCTAATATTACAACACATATGATGAATCTATTAGCCTCATTTTTGGATGAGGTTAACATCATTAATGATCCAAGTAATTAGGTCCCATAATCTTAGATTTAGTGTTTCCTAATTAGGCACTTAGGATACTATGCTTAGTGACTAGGTAAACAAACCAGAATAAAATAACAAATTGAATCAAACTTTAAAACTTGAAATTAAAATCAAATTTGAAATCGATTCAAACTCAATATGCTAGAGTGAAAGGCTAGGTCATCCTGATAGATCCTCTAGAACCTGTCCTAACCCAATCGGATCAGAAGAACCCAGATTAAACCCAAATCTGATAAAACTCAACAGAAATCTAAATCAAACATATTTGAATTGAAATCTAAATTCAATTGAGCCTGGGTTGAGGTAATTAGGTTGATTAACTTAATTAACCCATTTAAGCTCAAAATCACCTAAGTCCAAATAAAATCAAATTAAATCAAAATTAAACCAAATTAATTCAAACCAAATGCACAAAATTAATGCATAAACACCAACAAACAAAAAAATAAATAAGGATGGGATAGAAAGTGACAAATAGTTTATTTGACATAGAGTTGACCCATATGGCCCCACAAAGTCAAAAATCAAACATCCAAAATCATTTAAAAATCATAATTAAGCATAATTCAACCAACCATTGGGTTTAATTTGACAAATTTTGGTTAATTGAACTAAGTGAATTCAGTTTGATCCATTAAACCTAATTTGGGTCAAATTGGGTTGAAATAAAAAAATTTAACCCAATCCTAATGAAATGAAATAAGCAAAATTATCACAAATGATCAACTAAACATAATCAAACTTAAATATAAATTAAAAATCCAAAAAGATCTAGAAATCCAATTTAACATCTTTGAGTCAAATATATCAAAAGGGCTTAAAAATCTATAAAGCCAAATCAAATCTAAACTAAAAAAATAGATCAATTAATTCATAATACACACAATGAATAAACAATAATAATTCAATTCTAAATCTAAACCCAATTGATTAAACAAACTCAGATAACTCAATCCAAACTCAATTCAAACTCAAATAAACTAAACTAAAAAAACACCAAATTCCAACTAAACTTAAGTTAACTCAAACGAAGTCATAGCCCACTTGGGTTTGATTTGGGCAGCCAACCATCATGTGGAATGGAAGCCATGTGATGTGGGGTAGCCATGGGAGATGAGGTGTTAATCATGGGAGAGGAAACTTCCAAACACCCATGCATAAGGTCAACAAAATCAACTCATCCCCACTCATCCATTGAATGGAGCTAATCCTACAGCCAAAAAAAGTAGACTTTGGGAGCAAACTTCCAAGAAGTCCAATCATCATGGGTGGCCAACAATAGTTGACCATCCCCATGGCCAAAGGGGGGACTTGATTTTCTCCATGTAGTCTCTCGGTCAAGGAAGGAAGAAGAGAGGGGAAGCTCTTCTAGCCATTCCATGCATTCCAAGGCATTCAGAGAGAGAGAGAGAGAGAGAGAGAGAGAGAGAGAGAGAGAGAGAGAGAGAGAGGAGCTCAACCAATCCTTTCCCTAGGTCTCTAGCCAGTGGTGGCTAGATTCTTGCCATTCTAAACCCCTCCAATGCAAAGCTCTCGGCCAACTCTCAAAACCAGGGAAACCGAGCTCCTCTCTTCATAGCATGCTCACCAACATGTTCCAGAGGGAAGAGAGAGTGGAATCGAGCCTTCACCTAATTCCCCTATCATCGGCAAACTAGAGATTGGCCAAAGCCAATGGCAAAGAAGTGCCTGAATGTGAAAGTGAGAGATGAGCATCCCTATCCCATAATAAATCATCCCCACACCTTCACCATGATAAGAGGATTTGAAACCACCATTTTTCGGCTCCTTCCGACCTCCCTAACCCTTAGAACCATCAAGCTCAAGCGAAGGGAGGCAGACATTGACGTTCCCGGTGACTGGAGAAAAGGCAAGTAGGCATCTTCATCATAGAGCTCCGTCTCACACCCAAGTGCATTTTCAAAATGTCAACATTGCCGGGCATGGGCTTCAGCGACATAACCACCAACTCTTGCCACCCGTTTTTATACTTTGGTAGTTTATGAAGTGAATTCATGAAAAATTTAGATTGAAACACATAATTATGTTTCATTTTCAAGATACAAAGATTTGGAATAAAAAATAGGTGATTTTTTCGCAAGAATTGCAGTGGAGCTTGGAGGGGCGGTAATGGCATCCGCCCCTCTCGGTTCACCATCCATGGGGAGGACAAGCCGACAGCCATCTGATCCTCCTTAAATAGGATGGATGGGTGCAATTAAATGTTAGATAGATTTAATTTCAACCTTTAGATCACAGGATTTAATCTAGACCATTCGATCTTTGATCGGATAGTTAGATTTATACCATCAATATTTCCACTCAATCCAAGCGAACCAATCTTTGGCTGCCACATGTAAAGGTTTGCCCTCGGCAACGCCGCGTGATGATTGGGTTAAGTAAGAAAATAGAAGTTTTGGAAATTAAATAAATGCTAAAAAAGGGCTTAAAATTTAAAAAAATCATAAAAATTAAAATACTCATCTAAAAATTAGAAATAAGGGTTCATTGGATTTGTATTTTAGAGAAGAATATAATAAACTCAAAATCTCTAATTTTTATCAGGTATTTTGAGCTTAATTTAGTTTATAGTGAAAACTAAAATTTATTAATTAAATAAATAATAATAATCAAATTGATCTAAAACTTTTAGAGATTGAAATTGAGGTTAAATACACTTATCCATAAAAATTTCAAATCAAAATAATGAATGGATTAAAAGGTATTGAATTTTTAAGTTCAAATGCCTAATTTCATGAAATGATTAATTTAATAATCTAAAAATAATAAAAATCATCAAAATGGTTTAAACCACTCTAATTAACATCTAATAACCTTAAGAAAAAAACTATAATCCTTTAGAGTTATATAAAAAAGTATTTAAAATTAGCGTTTAATAAATCATTAAAATTAATATTAATTGAATTTATCAAAGCTAAATTATAATGAATTAAAATAACCAAGCTAAAATCATAATTACCACACTCTAGATTAAGTCAAGTAAATATCCCATAACCTTCGATTGAAACTAAACTAAACCTAAGCTTAATCAAACATAAATTTGAACTAAATTAATTTATAATTAAGTATCAATTAAATCCTAAATTAAACATAACCTAGTAAACCTAAATCATCAAATCATTAACTACATCATTAATTTAAACAAATATGAAATCAAATTAAAATCTTCAACAAACAAATAACTTATATCAAATCAAACTCTACTCAACTTGATAAAAAGACTAATTAACCCATGATTAAACCTTAATTAAGTCAATCAAATAAATTAATCAGTCAAATGAAAAAATTAAGATAAAATTAAATTAAATAATTGATCAAATTAAAATGGCCAACATATAAATTAAATGCCCTCTAAACAAATTAAACATAATTGATCAAATCAAATCAAATCATAATTGATTCGCTTATGCAATCAAATTAAAATTCATTTAAGGAAACTTAATCTAAATAAACTAAATCAATCAAATGCTTAATTGAAACTTAAGTTACAATGAATCAATTTAGATGGAATAATAACTAATCAAGCTTCTATTAGCTAATCAATTAGTTATGAACATTCAATCATATTCAACTAAACTATTAATCAAAGCAAACACTTAATTTAGTTAATCCAAATGACAAGGTGTTACAACTAAACTTTAATTTGATCAACCATCTAAATCAAATTTTAAACAAACAAATAAAGTAAACAAGCCAATTTTATACTATCCAATCAACTTAGTTAGCTATATGAAGCGAACCAACCTAATTAAGTCTTAAGTAAGTACTGAATTTCAATCATATGAAATCACTTAAATTAAATAAACAACAAAACTAAATTGAGCCCTAAGTAATCATTAAACTTTAAATCAAATAGATCATAAATCATAATCAAATTAAATCAAATGAAATTAAAGTAAACCTTAATCAATTCAATATAAAATCAAATTAGGTTCAATTCATTCTATTTGAATTAGATGAATTAATAATCATTAAACATACAAGTTTAATAATCAAATTAAACATGAATTACCATTCAAAGACATTAACCAAATTATAATAAATGAATCAAAATCATTTAAACTCTAAATTCAAACAATCAAATTTAATTGAACACAAAATAAAAATTTAATTCACTTAACCTAAGCAAATCCATAAAGTAATAAAACTTAACAAATCAAATCAATTCAGTCAAATCCAAAAGATTTAAGTAAATCAAACAATCCTCAAACTAAAACTAATATATAAATCAAATCACCAAGTTCAATAAACTAAATGATCAAACTTCTAATTAGAATCCAAATAAGAAGTTGCTTTGAACCTTAATCAAATAAGAAGTTAATTAAACTAAAATATTTTAACTAAATCAAATCAAACTTAAATGAAAAGATAAAATCATTAAATTTAAATAACATTGAAATAATCTAATCAATATCATATAAATTAAAATTTTAAATTGAAACCCAAGAGAAAAGAATTAAATATTAATTCAAAGGATATTGAACTATCAAAATTTAATCAAATCAAACATCTAATGAATCAAAATTAATTAGTCAAAATACATGAAGTCAAACAAATTCAAACTAAAGAAAACAAACATCAATCAAATAAAATGTAATTAAATTAAATCATTTAAATAAATTCAAATGAGCTAATTAAGATATTCAAGTTCTTAGTTTGACCCTTAGAATAAATTTTCATCTCAGGGTGAAAGTTTCATTTTATTAGGATTAGGATGTTGAATAAAATAGATTTTATCATAAGTATTTATCTTATTATTCATTCTTTAAAACTTAAATTCAACTTAAACATAAAAATGAACTCAAAATTGTTGTGAAATTTAAGAAAATCAATTAAATCATTTAAATCAAAATCATCCAATGGTAGAATATAACAAACTCTGAATTCAAATCATACTTAAAATTAAACAAAACCTAGAATAGACTTGCCACACAAACCTTCTTTTCACACACTCTAATGCTAGGTCACTGACCCTAGAATTTGGTTAAGTCGATGTGTTTATTATGATGTGTTGCTTTTGTTATGTATTATTTTATACTGGATGGTTAGGATTTTTGCTTACTAGTTTGGATGTTAGGGTGTTCTTTTAGGCTAATATTGTTCTCTTTAGGGGGTTGTGCTTAAAAGAGACTGATGTAAAAATAAATGATATCAGGTACTACTTAAGTCCCTGAGCATAGCCCAATAGGATAGGCGGGATTGGCAATCACTGATGCTAAGCTCATATGTTTAAAATATAAACTATTGCTATGTTGTATGTTTATCTTAATGTCTATTTTGCAGGATTTAGGATTTTATTTTAAAATTTTAAAATATAATTTGAGCCTAGAAATAGGTTAGTCTAAGATTTAAGATTAAAGATGTACTATTTGATGGTCCCTAGTGGAGCCTAAAGAGGTTTATGAAGAAGGTGACGATCCTGAAGTTGATAAAGACCCCATAGATCAAACTTTTAGTTCTAGGTTGGATTGAATAAGGTCAAAGCTTGGCTGCCAACTTTCTTTTCTTTTTTCAGGAAGTGTAGCGATACCCAGCCTCACCATGCCTATTATGTTTATTTAAATCTAGCTTGATTTACTTTGGGGTGCACAATAGAATCAATATGCTTTCTAGGCTTCTTTCTATGTTTTGCTTTCATGTGATTGGATGGCTGGACGATTAGGCTCATAGGAAAAATTAAATTTTCTACCCAACTTAAATATAAACAACTCAAATAAAAATAAAGAAAATTCAAAACATCACTTAAATTAAAGTCTTAGGGAATAACTTAAAATCAATTAGAAATAATTATATTTTGGATATCATGCAATCATATTGCTTCCATCCCTGAATTGGAAAACTTTTCCCATTGCACATAAGGGGCATTTGACCTTTGAGGATGACAACCTTCTTGGGAAAGCTTGCTATTTTTTATTGATTTGGCACATGACCATCTCTAATTGCATGATATTAGGCATAAAAAAATACATACCCAAGACCTCAAATAAATCATGAATCAAAACACTTAAAAAAATCTAAAAAATATGTATTAGTTAGATGCATTCCATACTCTACATGATCTTAGGGATTAAGAAGTGAGTTTAGGATTCTTAGATTCCTTTCCTAAAAAAGACAACAGCCCAACCATCTTTCATTCATAAGACTTTAAATCATGAATTTCAAATCACTTGGTGGTGTTAATTGGCAACCTTTTCTAGGCGGGAAGTAAGCCCAGAAGAGTCGGGATAGGTTTATCTTCTCAAGTGAGAAAAAGAATCGATAACTCTATAATTTATAAAAATTAGACTAGTCCAAACCTTTAGCTTATGTGAGAAGTAGTTTTAGACTCAGGTTCTGAAGCACCTAATTGAAATAAGTTTTTAAATTTTAGGCATTTCTAGCCTTGTGGTGTTATAATCTAAATCTTAAATTTCTAATAAAATCCCAACTCAAAATTCTAAATAATTTAATTTTAAAAATATAAAACCCAATAATATGATAGTTGAAATGCTTACCGAGTTTCTCAGAATCTGAAAGCATTTCCTACTAAATCCTATTTGGCTTCCGAAAAGAACTCTTCCCCCTTGAAGCATTCCTACTTGAATTTTTGAATTAACCATCCTTTTAATATATACTTTGAAAACCATAGAGATGAAAGTCAATTTCTTTATTCGAGAGTATTCTTAGAAGGAATTCTTTTTCTTCTAAGATGTAATTAACTATAGGGGGCTTTCCCTTATAGGGAATTATGAACCCTGCAATAAAATAAGCCATGTTCTACCTCTCTATGTAGTTCAGGGGAAGAATCTCTGGTACATTGAAGACCCACCAATCTTAGGAGTCCTTATTAAGTAATCAAATCTATTATAGGGTAATATGTTTATCTTTCAAGATACTTTATTTATTCCTTAATAACGTATTTGATTATCTAAATAAGTAACTCCAAGATATGTGTGGTGTTTTAAATAAAATTCCCACAGACTCATAGGTCATGTCTCTTAACTTAAAATCTTGTAATAGGCCCCCTTCTTTCCATTCTTTCTTGATGTGCTACATCAGTAGCCATTAATGGTGGGTAGTTAGCATTCATTTTGGGAAGTGGTTAAGTAATTAAAATAACTCCAAGCCATGAAAATGGACTAATGTGAAGAGATGATGATGGGATGTGAGGAGATGGTATGTTTTTGGAGCTTTGCACTTTCTCACTCACTCACACACACACACACACACACTCTCTCTCTCTCTCTATCTCTCACACACACACTCACTCTCATTCTCTACCATTGACATCTACACTATCTCTTCAAAGCTGTAGTACCAACTCATACATGTAGAGATTTGGTCAAGCTGGGTGTGCATATGTTTAGTTTGGGTTACTTTTGAAGCCTTTATATTTGGGTTAGCTTGAGTTAAGCTAAATGGGTCGGGTTGGGCCAAACATTTTACATGATCAAATTGGGTTTAGAATATGCTTTAATTATTTTAATGTGTTGTTTAAATTGATTGACTGATTGTAATTGATTTAAGTTTAGATTTGACCCAAATTGGCCTAATCGAGTCAATCTGAGTTCACTTAGATCTGTTGATCAAATTGGGTAAATTGGACCAATAGGATGGTTAGATTGAGTTCAATTAATTGTCATAAGTGATTTGAGTGATCAATTTAGTTTAGGTTTAATTTAATTTAATTTAAGTTTGACTTAATATGGCCCTTAAAGGTCAAGTTAGGTCAAGTTAACTAATTAACCAAGTTAGTCCTAGAGTTATTGGATCATGTTCAAATGTTAATTTGAAACATGTAGGAGTGATTGGATTAATTCAATTTAACTTGTATTGAGTTTTGGCTCGATATGGTTCATGTCGATCAAATTAAGCTAAGTTGGGTCAATTGGGCAAGTAGACAAAATTTGGTTCAATTGCTCATTGAATTATGCTCAACAATCAATTTAAAGTATTTAAAATACTTGGTTTGGTACAATCTAATTTGGATTGAATTAGATTTGATTTAATCTATATATGGTCCAATTTGGCTAACTTGGACTTAGTGTGCTAATTAGCCGAATTAGGTCCTAATTAGGCTTCTAATCGACGTTTGAAGTGATTTGAATAGGTTCAATTGCAAATAGTTTGGGTTAATTTTGGGTTTATCCCCCTTAGGCCCAAATGGGTCAAATTGGGTCAATTGAGTCGATTAGTCAAATCGGACCTCAATTGGTTGGAATCAATTTAAATTTAATTTAGGTAACCTAAATAGGTCAAATGGGCTAATTTGAGTTAAGTGGGTTAGTTCGTTCATTTGAAGCCAAGTGTGTTTGGTTTGTAATTGAGTTTGTGTTTGAGGTTCAGATTTATTTAAAATAAATTTGGCTTAGTCTATAGGAGTTTGGGTTAGTTAGGGCTAAGTGAGGTACACTAGTCCAATTAGGGTCTAACCTTAGGATTGATTGAGTTTTTGGGTTTGGTTTAGGGCATCCCCCTAACAATTAGAAGTGTCTTAACTCTAAGTGAGAAAATCCTAATACCAAGATGAAAACCTATGTATAAAGAGAATAGATGTCACCATCACTAAAAATGAGGTCAATAATCATATGGTGTTAAATTAATGGCTTAATCTTTTTTGCTCTTCTTGTTTCAAAGTCATAATGTGAGTTGTAACTATTCTCGAGAAATTTATCTTAGGCAAATATTTGTAAAGTGTATTCGACATTCCTTTAGTATTTTTCACATTAAAGAGAAAGTGGAAAAAGGTTTAGTGGTACATAGGATGGTAGAGCAATGGTATTGGTGATGAGATAAGTGGTTGGTCTAAGCTAGGAGTTTTTTACTATTGAATTGCTCAAGGAAATAAAATCTTAGCTTAGTAATTTGTATTAAAAAAGAGCTTGCTAATTATACCATACATTGATTACTATGTTGCATATTGAAGAGGCTAGTATATTATAGTATGGAGGATAGCAATATAATAGTAGTCATGGGGAGATATGTGGTTGATAGAAATAATAAGAAGAAAAAGAGGTTTGTGATTCACATTGATGGAGGATGGAGTTTGTTGTCCAAATAATTTTGAAGTAGAATTGAGTTTGTAACATAAGTGATATTGGTGTTGTAAGTGGCGAAAACAATTAAGACATTTAAATGTGGAAGTGTTGAGTGGCAATTTTGGCCAAACTATGGCTCCTAAAATAATTTTTTCTATTTGAAGTTTCTTTTCCAAATTTTATTTTCTTTGGTATTCCTTGTATTATAATTTTATTAGATAACTTGGAACTTGCTATGTCTTTAAATAGATCCTTCAAATTGATAAGATTGAATGCACTTATGTGAATGGGTAAATTGTCTAATCATTTAAAATTTAGACTTATGCTATTAATAAGAAACTAAATGAAATAAATAAAGTAGTAAGAAATAAAGTATTGTCCACAATTAGAAGAAAAATAAAAGTGCAAGTATGATAAAAACATGATAACAAAATGAGAAGAGTCAAGAACTTAAATTTCAATCTTTTTTTCTTTTACAATCAACACTTTTTGATCTCCTAAAGCACTTCTTATATCTTCACTTGAATGCAAGATGAACTTCAAAAGGCTGTTTTTTGAGGTTTACTCCTTTAGGAAGCAAGAAGAGTAAAGAAAATACATGAAATCTTGAAATGTTAAAGATATTTTACAAGAAATGCTCAATTCAAGTAGTGGCAAGGGTTTTCTTAGTTGTACACATAGAGAATGGCAATATTGAGGTATTTACAACTCACGTGCTTGAATAGAGTGTTATAGATAACAAGAGATTTGAAATAGTCATTTGGAACCATTGGTTTAAACATCTATATTAAATTTAACTAACCTAGGACAACATAGAAGTTATGAAAAATGTTGAAAACTGACAATATTTGTTAACTATGATTCCCTTCAACCTTTATTTGATTTGAATTATACTTTTTAATGTAGGTTATCTTTAAGTTATGTTTATTATAAGTGATCACCAACTTATTTTTATTGTCCTTCATGAAGATAAGCATAAAATATTAATTTATTTTCTTAGATTTTTGGTATCCAAGTAAATTTGAATCCACAACATTGTGGACTTGGGTGAGCAAAATAAAAATGTTTGAAGATTTAAAAATAAATATATGTATAATTGGTAAACCATACAAATTAAATTATGAAACTAGAAGCGTGTAGATGAATATTTAAATTATATGAATCCTCTAAAAGGGAATACATATGCAACATGACTTTGCCTACTATTTTATGTAATACTTGGAAAAACATGCATAAATAAATTTTTTAAGTCTAGATTTATTTTGATTTCTTGAATATGTATGAGTATGCATATGAGATCTATAATAGGTTCATAGGATGCATGTAAGAATCAAAATAAGTACTAGTAAATGCATGAAAAGTTTTATTTAGTCTATTTCATAAATGTATATTTTCACTTTCAAGGATAGTATGTTCTTAGAACTATTTATCAAAAATATAAATAACCATTCTTCTTAAATAAGTGTGAATGTAAGATCAAAATTCTTTCTAAATGTGTTAACTTTAACCATGGCTTTAAAGTGAAATGTTGTTGAGTTTTATCATTTAGTAGCTTTTTTAAAAAAATGTAAGATTATTGGTCAAATTTGTAATACTTTGCCCCAACATTATCTACCTTGACAACTTTCCTAGAGTTTTGTTCTTGGTTCAGGATAAGTTATATACTACATATGGTGAAAAAGGCTTCCATTAATACATAAATTGTTAGATATTCATTTTTAAATACTTTTAGTATATTATGAAACCTACTATTCACATGTAAGATTGATGATGACAAAGGTAATAGCACTATTATTCATTCTTGTTGATATTTATGATATTTATGGGACAATTGAAGAGATTCCATTGCTTCTACATGTAATTGAGAAGAAAAATATTGACTACATTAATTTCATTATTTTCAAATTTAATGCTTTAATGAAATAATATTAGTTTAATTTTAATTATGTATCAATTGAAGTTGAAAAATTGAAATGTCTAAACTTCCCTCAATATGTGCTGCATACATTGTCTAGCACATTCAAAAAGTTTAGGGACAAACAATCTTAAGAACACTATTCATTTCATTCAGAATATCTTAGAAAAGTGATATTTAACAATATATAAAATTAAAGGTTTAACATCTCAAATATTTAGTGAAAAACATGTTAAGTCATAACCTTAAACAAATATAAACTTGACAAACATTATTTTTTTGAGACATTTGAGCAAATTTATTCGCAAACTCACACTTACAACGCATGTGTAAGGATTTGAACTCAAGACATCTTGGTTAAAAACCAAAACTCTCAACCACTAGGCTAATATGACTTACATTATTCAATTAGTATACATAGATGTCCAAGACACTTAAAAAGAGTCTACTAGCATGATGAAAGACAGAATTACTTGTGTGCTTGTTGAACTACTTTATATATATTTGGATATTGAAGTAATATTTCATTCAAGTTGAATATATATATATATATATATATATATATCATCAACATACAAACAATAAAAGAAGCATAGCAATAAGGTTATTGAGGGGAAAACTCAATCCCATCAATGTTACAAATAGAGCCATCCAACATCACACTTCAATTAAAATTTAAACTTTTGAAAATATCATACTAAGATCATGTATAGTTGTTATAATTCAAACAATAAAACCATTTTAAAAGGTTATGGAGGGGGAAAAACTCTTTTGTTAGACATTTTTTTTTTAATCCTTCAAGTTTTTCACCACATTTAATTTATTATTTAACTTCAGGTGATGATCTGCAAAAAATTCAACTAACTATTAAAAAAAAGAAAAATCAAATCTAGTTCATGAATGATCTGTCATCTGAACTCCGCACAAAATAATTTCTCTGTCATGGGAGAGGCACTATCATCTTTAACATTGCCTTACGAAGCATAATGTCAGTTTAATCAATATTTTTGATTAGGCATTATGTTTTGAAATGATGGAATGAATAAATCAATTGCATGATAAGCTCTTTCAGTTTAATTTAAAGCTGATTATCTTTTGGGGATATTTGAGTGAATTTGATTGTAAGCTCATATGCATATTATATATATATATATATATATATATATAAAAAACTTTTGAACTTAAGATACTTTTTATTAAAATATGAGACTGATTATTCAATTGGTTTGTTTTGGTTGGGTTGATCCATTCATATGAAGTATAATAACAACTTTCCTTCGTATGAGACTGATAAATTGCTGATTACAGGATGCATTGCACGGCATGGTTCACACCATGAGGCCCAAAATTCAACGATCACAGTTTTGTCGCATTCCAAGACTAGTGATCTCCATGTTGCTTTTGTGACTTCTGGAACTGTAACTTGAAACTTTTCTAAAATAGAGAGGAAAAATATTGAGTTAAGCTAAAAAAAAAATAATAAAGAAAGTGCCTATTATGAATAATTGATGCTCCCCCTTGACATGAAGTTACACTAATGGGTTTGTTTGGTATACTATTTTAAGAAGGATTTAAATAAGATTTAGCTTGAATCTTGTCAAGCGTAATTGTGAGGTTTCAAATCCTAGTATTTTGATAATCCGGCTCGAACCTGTTATTGGTTGAATCTACAATTTATTAAATCTCATCATTAAAGCAAATGAACAATTCTAAGAATTTATTCTCTCAGAAATCTTTAAACCTAGAATCATTATCAAAACAATGCAACAAATCAAGCAAATTTAACTGTTGTACATCTTGTGCTAAATAATTATTCAGATTCAGAAATGATATGATATATATATTTCTAGGGTTTAATACAGTTGTTGAAGTCATAAAAGAGGATAATACTTCGCAATATTCGTTTCAGAAAAATTTAAATCATTTCTCATATGGCAGATAGACGTTATCGTTCGTCTCTTCCACTGTCATGAAGCCGGCCATCCTTCAAAGAGGCTGTTGAATGCCTCAAACAGTTAGCTGGCCTTTAAGTTATGTTTATTATAAATGATCACCAACTTATTTTTATTGTCCTTCATGAAGATAAGCATAAAATATTAATTTATTTTCTTAGATTTTTGGTATCCAAGTAAATTTGAATCCACAACATTATGGACTTGGGTGAGCAAAATAAAAATGTTTGAAGATTTAAAAATAAATATATGTATAATTGGTAAACCATACAAATTAAATTATGAAACTAGAAGCGTGTAGATGAATATTTAAAAAGCTTGCTAATTATACCATACATTGATTACCATGTTGAATATTGAAGAGGCTAGGATATAATAGTATGGAGGATAGCAAGATAATAGTAGTCATGGGGAGATATGTGGTTGACAGAAATAATATGAAAAAAGAGGTTTGTGATTCGCATTGATGGAGGATGGAGTTTGTTGTCCCAATAATTTTGAAGTAGAATTGAGTTTGTAAAAGAAGTGATATTGGTGTTGTAAGTGGTGAAAAAAAATTAAAACATTTAGATGTGGAAGTGTTGAGGGACAATTTTGGCCAAACTATGGCTCCAAAAATACATTTTTTTTTTATTTGAAGTTTCTTTTTCAGTTTTTATTTTCTTTGGTATTCCTTGTATTACAATTTTATTACCGAACTTAGAACTTGCTAGGTCTTTAGATAGATCCTTCAAATTTAGCTGCACTTAAGAGAATGGGTAAATTGTCTAACCATTCAAAATTTAGACTTATGTTATTAATAAGCAACTAAATGAAATAAACAAAGTTGTAAGAAATAAAGTGCTTTCCACAATTAGAGGAAAAATAAAAGGAATACCAAAGATTGATTATGTGCAATGATTACCATACTAAACAAAATATATGTTAAGACTAACAAGTATGAATGCTCATATCAAATTTAAATAATATTTATTTGAAATCTCATTTAAACTAAATTTAAATAAAAATTTTAAATTTTAAATTCAAACTAATTTAAACTCTTGACTTATTCATGACTTACTTCAAATAAATTTTTAAATATATTTTTTCAAAAAATAAAGATAATTCTTTAATTTCAACGTAGATGTATTTATAGTCAAATAAATTATTCTTTCAAATTAACTTATAACATTAAAAAACAAATATTAAAACCAAGAAAATAACAACCAAATCCAAAATCTTCAGAGAGATCAAACAAAGCATATCACAGTAGTAGATCCTCTATCACTATTGCTCTCAAAATTTTGATCCCAACAAAAAACATGATAACAAAATGAGAGGAGTCAAGAACTTAAATTTCAATCTGTTTTTTCTTTTACAATCAACATTTTTTTGATCTCCTAAAGCACTTCTTATATCTTCACTCGAATGCAAGATGATCTTCGAAAGGCTGTTTTTTGAGGTTTACTCTTTTAGGAAGCAAGGAGAGTAAAGTAAATACATGAACTTTTGAAATGTTAAAGATATTTTACAAGAATTGCTCAATTCAAGTAGTGGCAATGGTTTTCTTAGTTGTACACATAGAGAATGATAATATTGAGGTATTTACAACTCACGTGCTTGAATAAAGTGTTATAGATAGCAAGAGATTTGAAATAGTCATTTGGAACCATTGTTTTAAACATCTATATTAAATTAAACTAACCAAGGACAACATAGAAGCTATGAAAAATGTTGAAAACATACAATATTTTTTAACTATCATTCCCTTCAACACCATTGATTTGAATTATACTTTTAAATTTAGCTTATCTTCAAGTTATGCTTATTATAAATGATCACCAACTTATTTTTATTATCCTTCATGAAGATAAGAATAAATATTAATTTAATTTTTTAGATTTTTGGTTTCCAAGTAAATTTGAATCCACAACATTATGGACTTGGGTGAGCAAAATAAAAATGTTTGTAGATTTAGAAATAAATATATGTATAAGTGGTAAACCATACAAATTAAATTATGAAACTAGATGTGTGTAGATGAACATTTAAATTATATGAATCCTCTAAAAGAGCATATATATGCAACATGACTATCCCTACTATTTTAAGTAATACTTGGCAAAACATGCATAAATAGAATTTGTAAGCCTATATTTAGTTTGATTTCTTGAATATGTATGAGTATGTGTTTGAGGTCTATAATAGGTTCATAGCATGGATGTAAGAATCAAAATAAGTACTAGTAAATGCATGAAAAGTTTTATTTAGTCTATTTCATAAATGCATATTTGTACTTTCAACGATACCAATCTTGATACATAAATCATGAACATTTTAATCACTAAGTAGTAAGTCAATATAAATATTTATTTTTTAAATATGAAATTTGAATTATTCAAAGTCATTGTACTATTTGAAAAAAAAATAACATGTGTAATGATCCTTAATTTTGCAAAGCATTCATCATAAATGAAACATTAGGTTTAACCATATAAGTTTTCTTTTACTCTTAAATATATAGATTACATGAATTTTAAGTAATATCCATAGTCATTTATAACTAACCCATTTTACTTTCAATAAATAAAATATGTAAGGTAGGTTGTTCTTAGAATTATTTATCGGTAATATGAATAACCATTCTTCTTAAAAAAGTGTGAATGTAACATCAAAATTCTTTCTAAATTTGTTAACTTTAATTGTGGCTTTAAAGTAAAATGTTTTTGAGTTTTATCATTTAGTAGCTTTTTTTAAATAATGTAAGATTATTGGTCAAATTTGTAATACATCACCCCTACATTATCTACATTGACAACTATCCTAGAGTTTTGTTCTTTGTTCAGGATAAAATATATACTACATATGGTGGAAAAGGCTTCCATTAATACATAAATTATTAGATATTCATTTTTAAATACTTTTAGTATATTATGAAACCTACTATTCACATGCAAGATTGATGATGACAAAGGTAATAGCTCTTGTTGCGTGCTAGAGAATTTTATTCCGGTAGATGCGAGATCTTCGTCGTAGCCCAAAAATTATCCAACACACAAGCAGGGGATATGAACGCAGGGGTTATATGTGGAAAACCCGTTAAGGGAAAAAACCACGGGGCCTTGCCCAATTTGTAGAACTTTCACTATGTGTTCAAAAGATACAGGTCCTTGCTTCTCGTTAGTTCGGAGAAGAAGGTATTTACAGGGGCGGAAACAATATTCCGAGTGTAGAAAAATACAATATCGGTCGACTCCAACCCAAGGGAGAAGTTTCCCAAAAAGCGGCAGGAACTGATCTTCTGGGAGCAACCTCTTGATCTTCAGGAGAAAGGAGAGGCAACTGGTCTTTTCTAGTCCTCGGCGATCTCTAAGGTGAGCTCGATCTTGCACTCTTGGTGGTGGCACCGGTGTGATAGATCGTCAAGGTCGACTGGTGGTTCTCAGAGCTCTCTGGTCTTCAAATCAGATTCCGGTCCCCTCTAAGGTGAGAATGAAGCTCTATTTATAGATTTTGGGAGTGGCAGGCCTTGTAAATTCGTGGAAAACTCCAACCACTCCCATGACGGCCGCCGATCCCCGATCGACGGTGTATTTTGATGATCCGTGCCTTAATGATGTCGGTGGGTGATCTTGGATTCGTTGGATTCGCCTTGACGAGCGCCGATCGACTATAAATATGTCGGTTTGGTGACCATTTGGCGGATTAGGATCCATTTTCATAGCTTGATCAGTCGATTGAGCTCGGATCGGACTATGCTTGATGTTGCTATGTTCGTCTCGCCGAGGCGGTCAGTTTAAGCTTGCTGAAATCGGTGATTAGATCGAAGCATTTCAAAATGCCTTGAGATTTGTGCTTGATCGATTAATTTTAGAGGATGTATCGTTCTTTTATTTTTGGGTGACATTATCTCAGTCATCCAAAAATATGTCAAATACTTGAAAATAGCAAATTCTTCAATGAAATTTGAGAGTCCATCAAGCATTTTGAGAGAACAAATCTTCATAGAAGATTATAACTTCGGGAAGTTGTTGCGGGGCGCAAATGCGTGTAGGTATCTGTGTGCGAGATTTGAGGTTCTGGATCCATCCGGGTACAACAGAGCATGGCGCATGGGCGCATGGCGCGCCAGTATGCCTACTTGGCATACGAAGCGTGGCCTTCAGCGCCGGATACGGGAGGTGTGGCGGGAAGCGGTCAGACGGTGGGTCAGCGAACGGCGGGGCCGGGTCGGGCGCCAGTCTAGCGGCCATGCGCTGTCAGCATGGCGGGCACTGGCCGGGAAGCGGTTATCCGTGGCCGGCTTCGGCCGTGGCGGCGCCAGCTTGCGGTTCGGGCTGCGGTTTCGGCATGGCGGCTGTGGGTCGGCGGTTTGCCGAGCTTCGCTTGCCATGGAGCGTTCTGCATGGCAGTTTCGGCGAACTGGTTATAAGGTGGCAGTGTGACCGTGGACCGCGATTCTGTCCAGCGCCTGGTGGCGAACTGGCATCGAATGGCGGTTTAGCTTTTAGCGGTTTCCGGTTTGGGTGATTTTACGCTTTTGCCCTAGAAGGGTCTATAAAACCCCAGGTAAGAGGGAAAGGCACACTTTTCTCATCTCCTCTTCTCCTCTTAGAGTGCATAGCCTCCCCGGTGGGAGTTTGGGCACTCTTTTGGATCCACCTCTACCCCCCAGAGGCAGTGCATCCTCCCCGGTGGGAGTTTGGGCACTCTTCTTGGATCAACCTCTACCTCCTCACCTCCACCAAGCCAGAGTGCATAGCCCTCCCCCTGGTGGGAGTTTGGGCACTCTTCTTGGATCAACCTCTACCTTCTCATCTCCACCAAGCCAGAGTGCATAGCCCTCCCCCTGGTGGGAGTTTGGGCACTCTTCTTGGATCAACCTCTACTGAGTGCATAGCCCTCCCCCTGGTGGGAGTTTGGGCACTCTTCTTGGATCAACCTCTACCTCCTCATCTCCACCAAGCCAGAGTGCATAGCCTCCCCGGTGGGAGTTTGCACTCTCCTTGGAATAATTTTATCTCGATCGTGCAGTTGTCGGTGATGGTGTGGTAGAGGACGATGGTAGTCGGCGGGTGGCGGCAATAAACGCAGCTGTCGACCGCGCGCGTAGTTGCGGGATGACCGGCGACAATGGTGGTGACCAGCGAAGATTGCAATGGTTAGACCGCGAAGGTCGCGTAGTCGGCGGACCAATCAGCAGCGGTGGCTTCTGATGGTTAGCGGCAAAGATCGTAGCGCGCAATGGCAACCAGTAACGGCGCGTCGATGTCAGCGATATGGCTCGATGGCGATAATGGCGGCAAGTCAGCCAGCGGTAATACCGATAGTTAGCGGCCGACGGGTGGTCGCAGCGCTCTCAATCAGCATTGCGCCGAAGTTGACCAGCGAGATGATGGCAGCGATAAATGTACCAGCGATGTCAGCGATGGTGGCGCGCGATAATGATAGTCAGCGGCGTGATCCCAATGGTTGGCGGCCGACGGGTGGTCAGCGGCGCAGCGACGGTGGTCGGCAGTGGTAGCGTCGGTAGACGGCGGCCGACGGAGATCTTTGACCTATCCGAGGTTGTTTATCAGAGTGTGACTTGATGACGTTAACCTGTGTGGAAGAGGTTGAATTGAATCCGCTGAGGATTTTTGACCCATCCGAGGTTGTTTGTCAGAGTGTGACTTGATGACGTTAACCTGTGTGGAAGAGGTTGAATTGCCGAGATTTTGACCCATCCGAGGTTGTTTGTCGAGTGTTACCCGATGGCGAACTATGGAAGAGGTCAATTGAATCTCGAGGATTTTGACCTATCAAGGTTGTTTGTCGGTGTTACCCGATGGCGCAACTATGGAAGAGGTCGAATTGAATCGAGATTTTGACCTATCCGTTGTTTGTCGAGTGTTACGATGGCGTTAACATATAGAAGAGGTTGAATTGAATCCGAGGATTTTGACCTATCCGAGGTTGTTTGTCGAGCGTGACTCGATGGCGTTAACGTATGGAAGAGGTCGAAGTTGAATCCGCTAAGGATTTTGACCTATCCAGGTTGTTTGTCGGCGTGACTTCGATGACATTAACCTGTATGGAAGAGGTTGAATTGAATCCGCTGAGATTTTGGCCCATCCAAGGTTGTTTATCAGAGTGTTTGCTCGATGACGCTAACCTGTGTGGAGTAGGTACAAAGTTTTGACCTATCCAAGGTTGTTTGTCAGAGTGTGACTCGATGATGTTAACCTGTGTGGAAGAGGTTGAATTGAATCCGCTGAGGATTTTGACCCATCCGAGGTTGTTTATCAGAGTGTTTGCTCGATGACGCTAACCTGTGTGGAGTAGGTACAAAGTTTTGACCTATCCAAGGTTGTTTGTCAGAGTGTGACTCGATGATGTTAACCTGTGTGGAAGAGGTTGAATTGAATCCGCTGAGGATTTTTGACCTATCCGAGGTTGTTTGTCAGAGCGTGACTCGATGACATTAACCTGTATGGAAGAGGTTGAATTGAATCCGCTGAGGATTTTGGCCCATCCAAGGTTGTTTATCAGAGTGTTTGCTCGATGACGCTAACCTGTGTGGAGTAGGTACAAAGTTTTGACCTATCCAAGGTTGTTTGTCAGAGTGTGACTCGATGATGTTAACCTGTGTGGAAGAGGTTGAATTGAATCCGCTGAAGATTTTGACCCATCCGAGGTTGTTTGTCAGAGTGTTACCCGATGACGTTAACCTGTGTGGAGTAGGTACAAAGTTTTGACCTATCCAAGGTTGTTTGTCAGAGTGTGACTCGATGATGTTAACCTGTGTGGAAGAGGTTGAATTGAATCCGCTGAGGATTTTGACCCATCCGAGGTTGTTTATCAGAGTGTTTGCTCGATGACGTTAACCTGTGTGGAGTAGGTACAAAGTTTTGACCTATTCAAGGTTGTTTGTCAGAGTGTGACTCGATGATGTTAACCTGTGTGGAAGAGGTTGAATTGAATCGCCGAGATCTTTGACCCATCCAGGTTGTTTGTCGGTGTTACCCGATGGCGACTGTATGGAAGAGGTCATGGAAGTCCACCAAGGTCACGTAGTCAACGGTGGCGGCGGAGTCGTAGTCGGCGAATGACCGCAGCGATGGTGATGACCAGCCGAAGGATGGGCGGAGCACGGTCATCGGCGGACCGCAATGTGGTTGGCGGCCGGCGGGATGGTCGGCTAACAGCGGTAGTGGCGGTGGCGGCGACGCCGATTCGGGATGGCCGAAGATGGTGGTGACCGGCGAGGTTGCCAAGATGACCGAATGTCGCGGCGATGTCGATAGTTGGAATGACGGCGTGGTGACCTGGGTGGTGGTGACCACGAAGATGGTCGGTCATGGTTGGCGGCGGCGTTGAACGGAGATGGTCTGTCCCTCCTTCTTATAGGAAATAAGATTTCTTGAAACTTCAATGGATGGTTCGCTGAAATTGATGTCGTTAACTTACATGTTAGAGATATAATTGAATCCACTGAGGATTTTTGACCCATCCAAGGTTGTTTGTCAGAGTGTTATCCGATGACATTAACCTGTGTGGAGTGGGTACAAAGTTTTGACCTTCTAGGTTATTGGTCTAATATTATTCGGCCAACCGTATGGAAGAGGGGAAGTCCACCAAGGACTTTTGACCTTTCCGGGTTGTTTGTCGAGCTTTTGCTCGATGGCGCGTATGGAAGAGGTCGCGGGAAGTCCACCAAGGACGTTTTGACCTATCCTGGGTTGTTTGTCAGAGTGTTTACTCAATGTCGTTAACCCGTATGGAAGAGGTCGAATATTGGTATGAGCTTGTAGCTAGAGTTGACCATTGATCTTTGCCTTTTCGTTGGTGTTGCTGACTTGCTTAACTTTTGAGATTAAGAGTTGCCCCCCAGTTGGGGGTATGTCCGTATGAGTCGATTGATTCTTTTCCAATTGACGTGGATATCCTTATTGAATGGGTCTTTCGATTTCTTCCTTGGTTGGCACTCTTGGTGTGCCTCATGCGTGAAAGTGGCCTCTAGATTTCTAATTCCAGCTTTAAAAAGGTGGCCACTTGGCTATCCTCTTCCGAATAGCCGGAGGATGTTTGAGAGTCAGATATTTCCTCCGATTAAGTCATCCGAGGTCATTTGTTGAGGAGGTTTTGGGGAGGTTCGCCTCTCTTCTTTTTCTGAGATGTTTGAACATCACCTTTGGGAACCTTCTTCTGCTTGCTGCTTGGTGGTTCAAATTGCGATGAGCGATAGCTTGTCGGAGATTTGTGCCTCTATTCGGTGGACCAGTCGATAGGAATGGACTGTCTCCGCATTAATGATGAATAAGTATCGGCGGAGTCCTCAGAAGCACGCCTCAAAAGTTCTGGATCTACTCCATCTATAGAGCTTGAGGAGAACCTCTCGAAGTATTCTTTGAGGGACTCTCCATCGTTCTGGCGGATTCCGGAGAGATGTGATGAATCCCTGATGATTCTCTTGTTCGCCAGGAACTGTTCTACAAAAAATGGCGAGCTCTCCAAATGATCGGACGGAGCGAGCGAATAGAACCACGAGCCGTCCTTTGAGAGTCGGGAATACGACCTGAGAAGAGTCATTTGCACGAATGTGCATGATCGTTGAAAGTGATCGATATGCTCGTCGGATCGGTTGTGCCATCGTAAGGGTCCATCGGAAGCTTGAATCTCATCGAATATTGCGAGATGATCTGGCGGGGGCGAAGTTTCAAAGAAGCGGCGGAGAATGGATCATTCATTGTTTGCAGAACTCTTCCGCACCGCCGTAGTTCATCGCGTATAAGGTGGCGTGGAGTTTCACATGAGCCATTCGGTGGGGTGAGTAGGCGGTATCCGTAAGTTCATCATCCGGATGTGGTGCCAAGGGTTCTCTACTTGTTGATCCGGCATTCCCGGTAATCATTCTCGTGAAGAAAATCGATTATCGAGGCGTCGGCGTGGCTCTTCCAGGCGTGTTGGAACGTTTTGCCGGTCCTCTTGCAGGAGTCGAAGAATTTCATTCTGGGAATCCTCCATCCTTTGAACGCGATCTTCCAAAGAGGGGCCTGATGGACCCTCACCTGGGGACAGAAATCTGTTATGTAGAGAAGTGTTGGAGGCTTGGCGTCCTTGATCCTGAGAATGAGGAGCGTTGGAGCGCAAACCCCGTTTACCAACCATATTGGAGATATAGCAATGGGGGAACTGTTGTTCCTGGTGGCCAAGTTGCGTAGAGAATTTTATTCCGGTAGATACGAGATCTTCTAGCCCAAAATTATCCAACACACTGGCAGGGGATATGAACACAGGGGTTATCGTGAAAACCCGTTAAGGGAAAACCACGGCCTTGCCCGATCAGAACTTTCACTATGTGTTCAAAAGTCCTGATTCGTTAGTTGGAGAAGAAGGTATTCTGAGGAAATAATAGAGTGTAGAAAAATACAATATCGGTCCACTCCAACCCAAGGGAGAAGTTTCCCAAAAAGCGGCAAGAACTGATCTTCTGGGAGCAACCTCTTGATCTTCAGGATAAAGGAGAGGCAACTGATCTTTTCTAGTCCTCTGGGGGCGATCTCCTAAGGGCGAGCTCCTGATCTTCAGGCACTACTGGTGGTGGCACTGGTGGTGATAGATCGTCGGCGTCAAGGTCGACTGGTGGTTCTCAGAGCTCTCTGGTCTTCAAATCAGATTCGGTCCCCTCTAAGGTGAGAATGAAGCTCTATTTATAGATTTTTGGGAGTGGCAGGCCTTGTAAATTCGTGGAAAACTCCAACCACTCCCATCGGACGGCCATCATCCCCGTCGACGGTGTATTTTGATGATCTGGGTGCCTTAATGATGTCGAAATTGGGTGATCTTGGATTCGTCTTGACGAGCCGCTCGATCTGACTATAAATATGTCAGTTTTGGTGACCATTTGGCGGATTAGGATCCATTTTCATGCTCTGATAGCTTGATCCAGTCGATTGAGCTCGGTCGGTATGCTGATGTTGCTATGTTCGTCTCATCGAGGCTTGATTTGTAAGCTTGCTGAAATCGGTGATTAGATCGAAGCTTTTCTGAAAATGCCTTGAGATTCGTGCTTGATCAGATTAATTTTCTGAGGATGTATCAGCTCTATTATTCATTCTTGTTGAAATTTATGATATTTATGGGACAATTGAAGAGATTTCATTGCTTCTACAAGTAATTGAGAAGAAAATTATTGACTACATTATTTTCATTATTTTCAAATTTAATGCTTTAATGAAATAATATTAGTTTAATTTTAATTATGTATCAATTGAAGTTGAAGATTTGAAATGTATAAACTTCCCTCAATATGTGTTGTGTACATTGTCTAGCACATTCAAAGAGTCTAGGGACTAACAATCTTAAGAACAATATTCATTTCATTCAGAATATCTTAGAAAAGTGATATTTAACATTAAAAAAAATTAAAGGTTTAACATGTTGAATAATTAGTGAAAAGCTTGTTAAGCCATAACCTTAAACAAACATGAACTTGACAAACATTAATCAGTTAGTATACATAGATGTCCAAGACACTTAAAAAGAGTCTACTAGCATGATGAAAGACAAAATTACTTATGTGCTTGTTGAACTACTTTATATATATTTGGGATATTGAAGTAATATTTCATTCAAGTTGAAGAATTAGTCATAACAAAATTGTAAAACAAATTTTATTTTGCATTATTATTAGCTTTAGGAAGAGTGCCATCTTCATTTTTTTTTTTTTGAAAGCAATAGTTGAATTATTCTTACTAGGTTAGATACGAAAAGATAATTCTTTTTTTTAATGATATATAAGAGAATTTAATCCCAAAATTACATATAATGCATGTGCAAAAACTTGAACTCAAGATAAGACCACTCAGCCACTCATTTAGATACATCTCACTAAGAGTAATTGAGGGAAATTTAAAACTGCAAAATTAGCTCTCATTTCAACTTTTTTTTTCAATATAATAGTTAAATGAGCATATATCGAGAGAGAGAGAGAGAGAATAAAATGAGCCTCACGCCGGCTTCTCATTAAAGCCCAAAAACAATTAAAAAAAGGGTATTAAGACAAAGAAAATTTAAAAGTTACAATCAAAGAAAAATAATTACTTATATAAATATATGAGAACCACATCAATTCTAAACTATGCTCAAGAATAAGATGGAAACACGCGTCTCAGAGGGAACTCAGGAGTCAAAAACTTCAACCCGAATCCGACCCGACTTCAACCTGATTGACCCGACACGATCCGAATGATATATATATATATATATATATATATATATATATATATATATATATATATATATATATATATATATATATATATATATATAAGTCAAAATCGAGTCAAATTGTTAGTGTGTAAAAAATTCAATTTGTTTCAAATTTTGGGTCAAATTGAGTTGTCGGGTCAAAATCAAGTCAATTTCGAGTTGGAGTCAATCACGACCAAAAAATCATGGGTTCTTCCGAACCCGACTTGAAAATTTTTCGGGTCAACCCGAATTTTTCGAGTCGGGTTCCTGTCGAGTTGTCTAGTCAGCTCAATTTTGGACACCCCTACTTTCAGCCGATCTCACATTGAAAGTTGAAATAAATATTAGTATAAAAAGATCACGTGATCGATTTTTATTGAAAGAAGAGTTTTTTTTTGTGTTGAAAATTATATGTATCTTGCCAAGATTTTTGATTCTTGACTCATCCTATTCAAACTTCTGATTTCTTTGTAGTTCATTGAACTACCTATTGATTTAATAGCTTCATAACTTATATATGCGAACTCATGATTAATAGAAGTCTCTAAATCCTTTTAGCAAAGTCTCTAATGTCCTGAGTAATTTTTATGGCTAATTCATTACCTTTATGGTAGATTAGATAAGTGTTAAAACTTCTTATCTTGGGTGCTAAATAAAACAATATAAAAGGTTGGTTTTGACCTTTTGATTGGCTTTAATAGCCAATCATTTTTTTTTTCAAATGAAACTTTAGCACACCATTAAGCTATTTGACTAATAATTGGTTCCCTATGACCTATTAAACTCATATAAGTTCAATTTGATTAATTACAAATAGAATAAGCCTTAGTGCACTCAAACTAGGATGAATTGCTATCATAAATTGTTAAAGCTTTCGATTAGCCTATCCTATGGTTTAATTGCCCAAAGAATTATCCCATAATGATCCAATTTAGTTCCCAAACCTATTTCCTTAGTTGAGCTAGGTGTTTGACCCATTTGAGCCAATGCTTAAATGGACTAAACTAAAACAAGATATATGATAGTTTGCCCTATAGGCACTCTAAAATTTTAAGATATTCTAGTATTTTTATTTATAATTTTACTTTTATCTACAAAGTATTTTATATTATGTCTCCTCTAAAATTTAAAAAATTATTTATTAAAATTATTAATAAAATATATATTTATTTACTATTTTAATTTTTTATTTATATTTTTCTATTCATAATAAACAATTAAAAATATTTTTAAAACAATTTAAAGTTAAATTTATTTATATAATAAATAATAAAAAATAAGAATAGGATGTGCTATTTGGATTCATGATAAACCTATTTTAATTTCTTATTTATATTAGGATTATTTGCTCATAAACTAGATATTAGGGCATTGCTTATTAAACTAGCATTATTTTTTTGTAGAAGAATATGCTTAATAAATGGAACTATTATAATAAAATTAAAATTAATTTTATTTGCATCTACTATTTGCTTGAGTCTGTATGCATTGCTCACTAGAATAAGTAAGCTTGATACCCGCTAATGCTAAGCTAGTATGTTTGAAATATAATTGCTTGAGTGTATGTGTGTTCTACTAATTTCATTTTTATAAATTTTAGTTAGATTTTGTTTAAATTTTAAATGTAATTTGATACTAGAATTAGATTAGGATCTAGAGTTTATGATTAACAAAAAATATATTATACAAGCTGGTCATCTCTTGTGAAGCATATGGAGGTTTCTAAAAGAAGATAATCCAAAAGACATAAAATGAAGATCATTATAGATCAAACTTCTAGCAATAGGTCAGGCAGTATAAGGACAAAGCTTGGCTGTCCATTTTTCATTTTCTTCTAAGTTGTAGAGTGGAATCTAGATGCATTGACCTTTCTTTTTATTAATTTGATTTATTTAGTGTGTTTACTTTATTTATGGCACTAGAACATCATACATTTTATAGGTTTCTTCCTATTACTTTTTTATGATGTTATAAAGTTTAATTTATGTGGTAGGCACTTAGGATAAAATTAAATTTTCTACACAATTTAATTAAATAACTCAAACATACAGATAATTAACTCAAATCTCTCATAATTGAAGCCCTATGATTAAACAATAAAAATAACTAGAAATTTCTAGAATTGATTCAATTACATATTTTTCTTATTTCTTGAATTGGGTCTTTTTCCATTACACATAAGAAGCTATCTAACAATTGAGGATGACCACCTTTCTTTGAGAAGACTACCTTCTCTTTGGATTTATCTTATGAGCTCTTATTATTACATCCTATTATAACATGATTGCATAGCTAAAGCCTTAAAAATTTAGATTTCTAAATGCATATAAAATTTATAAATTATTGCATTAGTTAGAAGTATTTCATACTATTTATAATCTTAGATTTAAGGAGTGGGCTCTTAGATTATTTTCTAATTAATGCTAGCTTAAAACATCTTGCATTTTATAAGAATAATATCATAATTTTAAAGCATATGAGGTGTTAGCTGAAAATCTTACTAAGGATATAAGTTTAGAAGAATCGGGAAAGGTTTGTACACTCTGATGGGAGTGAACTAATACATTCCAATTTTTCTTTGTTTGACTAGGACGAGCTATTGGCTTGTGCTAAAATCACCTTTAGTTATATGATTTGAAGCATCTATTTTCTTGTGCTACTAGAATAAGTGTTCGTTTCTTAGGCTTTTGTGCTTTATATATAATGCTTCATAATTTACAAGAATGACTTGTAGCCATCTATTAATATGAGTGGATCTAGTAGGCGAGAAGGTAATAGAACTTCTGATAACCCTCTACTCTAGTATATCCTGATTCACTTGAAGAGCATGAGCATAGTAGAACACAACTATCATGTCATTCAATTAGTGCACAAGCTACAAGGATAGATGATGGGATTTATTGGTATATTATTTTTTTAACAAAAATTGATACATACTTCAATTCTTACAAATAAATTATGATCATTCATTTCATTATTAAAAATGAGCAAAGCACCCCGGTAAGAAGTTAAAGGTGCATAATAAGTGTAGAAATACAAATCTTGTCCCCATGTATAAGAGTGCTTATCAAAGTGAATGAGAGTGGTATTCCATTTAATATCCCAAAGTTAAAAATCTTAGGATCGTGCTAGTGTTATTTCCATAAACCCTATTTTAACACTAATCTCTTTTTTATTAACACAATAAGGATATGGAATATTTCAAGAAGAGAATGCTTACTGAAATTGAGGTATTAAATATTTAATTATACCTTAGTTTGTGTAGTTTTAATTATACCTTAGTGTGTGTCCTACTAATACTTATATTGTATTTACAATGAAAATTTGAATTTTATGGACATATTCATTATTGGATTTTACAATGTCTTAGTGTTAAATAACTCAACTATAAGACCAACTTGAAGTCAAATAATGGGATAGTGTGCCCATCAAATAAATTATGGAGGTCATCCCATAAGGGGTAGATATAAGTTAATGGTGTCAGCTTGTGACCACTGGTCCCAACTAGATGATCAAGTTAATATCATGATTTTTTTAATTATATATATATATAATAATAATAATAATAATAATAATAATAATAATAATAATAATAATAATAATAATAATAATAATAAAATATGTTATTATAGGCGAGGGAGGCAAAAATAATGAAAATGTAAGAAAATAATTCTATCCTTATACAATGGGTCATCTGTATTGTTTGTAGAAAAGGCATATGCTATTATGCTATACTAATTATTATTGATAGTGAGTGCTTTTTTGTTACAATCTATTCAAGATAGGTAGCAACTATGTGAATAAAGATGGCTCTTGGTCATTTGAAGTTTCTAAGCAAGGATGGTTAACTTCATCCTTGATGCATAATAAAATTATTTAATTTGATATTAATAATATTTCTTTGAACTTAGGCATAAAATTTCAACTTCTTGCTGAGGAAGAACTTACAATAGAGGAAGTAATTTGGAGGCAAATGTGAGGGTACTTAAAATAGATATGGCCCAAGGAGGGAAGATTTTTTTAAATAAGTATAATTTAAAATGTAATTAAAAATTTAAGTATATTAAAAAATTTTAGATTTAGGTATAGTAGCCCGTTTAACGGATGCCAAGCTTGCCACATAGAAACTGACGTGGCACTGCTCGCCCGGTGAAGTGCCAGAGCTAGTCGCTCGTTTAATGGGCGAATTGCAATTTACATGGTAATCCACCGTTTAACGGACGACTTGCCTACAACTATTTTTTTAAAAAAAGGTAATTTGGTAGTTTGGTTGGATCTAGGTCTAACATTATCTATCATTGGAGCTACTCTAACCTTTCGAAGCACATATAAAGCTTTTCATTCCAAAAAAGAAACTCATATGTTAAGCACTTAGTTTTTCTCCTTATTTTTTTTTCGGCCATTAAATTTTAGTAATCATGAAAGTAATATCTTTCATTATTGTAAACAATCAATAAAAGATATCTAAAATGTTCACTCATTTTGATTGCTTGATCTCCAATGTTAGAATTCCACTACTAGATTCAAAATACACTTTATTTATATATGTGTTTGAAAATATATTGAAACAGAAGCCTTTACATCTTATGAACTAGATGAATATTATCACAATTTTTATTAAAGTTTAGAGTCTACTATTAATAATTAGATGAAAAATAAAAAAGTATAAATATGAAACAATCTGATAAGTACTCAAGATAGTAAAAAATGCATCCATATGACAATCCAAAAAAATGAAACATATGACAGATAGCCAAAAAAATAAACACATGTACTCTAGACACGTGAGTAACACTATCCTAAATAGCTATCGCCTCCACCGTCTGCATGGAATCGCACCACTCCTAGGTGTATACTGATCAGGTGCATGTGGTAGATAATCATGCAGTTGATGGTGGCTCTCCAATGCAAGTTCTTCATGAACATGTGGTATATCATGATGCAGTGTCGCTCTAGATCTGTGAGTAGGATAGTCCTTTAAAGGGGTAAAAAGTGTGTAGGGTTGTGACTGAGAGCTAGGATGATATGTAGATGGACTTGGATCAACATATGTATATGGTCTGATACCCAAGTCATAGAGCTCTGTCTCCTAGGCGGAAACCTCCTCATTTGAGACACCTTCTGCAGGCTCCGGTCGATAACATGTGTTGCTAATATGCATCTGCAACCTCATATCCCTGCAAAGCTTCTCATATTTACTTACAACCAACTATAGCTCATGATCATCTACAAGGCCAAAGTACAGCTAGAAGCTATCCTGAGTAGCCAGGAAGTGCTCTGACTACATGAAAAATAATATTAGAAATTTGCCTCAATTATGTAATCAACATATTGAAAGTCTCAGAATATTAATGTTATTACTCACATATACTCGCTTTACAGGTGCTCTATGATAATATGTGGTAGGAAGATTTGTTGGGGCCTTCAATAGATAAACAGAAGCCCACGATCTGAACCAGGACATGAACAGATTAATAGCAGCTAGTTTATCATTGCCCCTGTCTAAGCCATCAATTATATAATCCCTCCTCCTCTCCCACACAACTATGTGTAGCTGATGATAGTCAACCTTGTCAACATCAGCTTTTTCACGGCCATCGACCCATTTGAAGCTAGGGTCTACACATGCCAATCCAGGGTAGAAGTCCAAGCTACCTCAGAACTCGGTTTGGTAGGTGTCATTCTACCCTCTTCCAGCTGATGAATGGGGCACATACTAGCCAAATACCTGAGCCAACTAAGCATATGTCGATTCTTTGTCACGTCTTTAGTATAAGGCTCCCAAATAACCTAGCCATGTTACAAGTTATATTGTATCATTGATTACAATTATAAAATATAACATATTGACTACTCTGAAGTCATACCTGCGTATCTAAAAAACCATCTAGCTCATTCATGTATAAACTACGTTCCTTACTAGCATCTAATGCACAATCACTCGTTCCACCTATTTAAATAATATATTTAGAACATGTATATAAGAATCAACTTGAATTACCAAGATGTATTTTTTTCCTCAACCTAATGCTCAGCCCATCCAAATCTCTGACATGGCACATGTAGTGTTGGCCTCCCTCCATGAAGGTGCTCCCAAACCATCTATAGTAGATGTAGCGACCATATTGGCCTAGTAGACCTAGTCGACTCATATAGCTCCGATATAGATGTCTTTGCTAGAACGTGTAATTAAGGTATTTAGGTCCTAAAGTCGGAAGATATTGTCGGTGCACCTCGAGAAGTGTCTAGTAGGAAGCTCCCAATAATGAACATAATGTAGGCTTGCAAGTGTCTCAACTCAACAGTCAAGTCTACATATGAATCCCTATAGAATGACCATCTCCTTAAAGGCATGCATGTCTATGCAGGTCGACCCATCGGAATGTGGATGTGATGTGCATGGTGGGTACACCACATATGGTAGGGGATGTCGACCCAAAAGATCATCACGGCAGGCTAGCCAGCTATGCCACCTCTTCCCCTCACCAATCACAATCAGGCCTATAACTGGCAGCCCATACCCCAGGATCATCATCACATCCTAGAGTTTCACTATCATCACACCAACGGTCAGGTGGAAAGTATTGGTTTGTGGACACAATCTCTCAACTAGTGCAGTAAGTAAATGATGATCCGGACATAAAAATTCTACATCTCCAATGCCCATTATACTGATGGCTTTTTTGATGTTTTTGCGTAGATGCCTCAAACAATACCAGTGAGCGGTCCAAGAAAATATGTCTCTACAACCACATAGTAAGTTGGCATGTTTATCTGATATTATACATAGGTCACGCCTTATAGTCACTACTGGTAGCATCTTCTGGAGACATATTAGAAATCAAAGTCATGATTCATTTGATTCAGATTCTACGATAGTAAAGGCAAGAGGAAACAAACTGTTGTTTTCGTCAATCCCAACTATAGTAAGCAATGTTCCTCGTTACTTTCCAAGCAAGTATGTACCATCCAAACTCAGGACTGGATGACAACTTCCCCCAACCCAGACTTGATGGACCGAAAGCCCAAAAAATTATCTGAAAATGGTGTGCGATGCTTGACTATATTATGTAAATTGTACATGGTAAAGTAGAACTCCCTAATTTCATGAAGATATTGAGAGACCTATAAGACTCTTCTAATTGCCAAAAATTGTTCTAATTTCCTTACACCTAGCATCCCAAGCCTTCATATAAGATACCTTGACATTGAATTTTGATTTTTTTCGATTGATAATCTCCCTTGATTTTAGAATAACTTAACGCCATATTATAGGTAGAATGAAATAATCAATGAATTTTGAGCTGCACTGACGATGGTCATTACCTATTACTATATTTATGCCTTTATGGTGATCTCGAACTCGTGAGATTCTCCAGGCACCTCATAAATGCTTGTTGTGACTACAATGTAGGCGGCAGTGACATGCTCTAGTAAGATGATTGTATTGTACACATATTACTATAAAGTTCTTCTGGTTTGAAGTTACTATTTAAAATTGAACGTTATTATTTATGAACCAACTAATAATAGCAAACTGAAGACTTCTTTTACTAATAAAACATATGCATTCAACAAGTTCACTCGAAATATCAACATCATTAGTTAATACATCATTATCAGTTGGTCTGTCAAAAATAATATCTTCGACCTATTCTCTTGTCATTTGACAAATGTGGACATAGCCATTATTAGAAATCATCTGACTTTAATTTTTAATATTCTAAAATAAATGGTTATTTAATATATCATGACTGCTAACATAATCAGTTGGAGTCTATTACCCAAGTAAATAATCATCACTTTCAGTGTGCTCAAATGCACTAGTTGAGTCATTATTCATGGTCTCGTACTCATCATCAGGTGTACTACTATGTGCCACAATTGGCTCATTCGAAAGAAATACAACATTATCTATAAATTTATAATACTATTATACACATAAGTAACATAAGTATTGCATACAACAACAACAACAAGCCTTTATCCCACTAAGTGGGGTTGGCTACATGAATCCTTCGTCTCCATTGTGTCCTACTATGTGTCAAATTCTCATTTAATTCAAGTATACTAAGGTTATTTTTTATACATCTTAACCAAGTCATTTTAGGTTTACCTCTACCTTTCTTAACATAAGGCAAATATAATGCATCTACTCTCCTAACCAGGTCATTGGACGACTGACATTGTATGTGGCCAAACCATCTAACGTGACTCTCTCTAATCTTATCTGTCACAAGAGCTACTCCAACTTTTTCCCGAACATACTCATTTTGCATTTTATCTCTAAGAGTAAATCCACTCATCCACCTAAGCATCCTCATCTCTGTAACACTTAACTTAGTCTTATGTTTCTCTTTTATTGGCCAACATTACGCATAAGTCATTGCGGTCTTACCACCATCTTATAAAATTTTCCCTTAAGTTTAAGTGAAACTTTTCTATTACACAACAGGCCATATGCATTCCTCCACTTCAACCATCCAACTTGAATTCTACTAATAACATCTCCACTAATTTCACCATCATTCTGAACAACAGAGCCTAAAAATCTGAATCGCTTACTCTCATTAATGACTTGTTCACCTAATGTCACAACACTACCACTAGAACTTCTACAACTAAAATTACACTCCATATATTCAGTTTTAGATCTACTTAAATGAAAACCTTTAGACTCTAATGTTGACCTCCATAATTCAAGTTTCTCTTGGACTCCTCTCTAGTCTTATCAATAAGAAGAATGTCATCAGCAAAAAGAATACACTAAGGTACATCTTCCTGTAAATGCCTAGTAAGAACATCCATAACTAAAAGCAAAAAAGATAAGGGCTTAAAGCTGATCTTTGTAATCAAACTGAAATAGGAAAATATTTTGTCAATCCTCCTTATGTTTGGACACAAGTAGCATCTAGTATACATATCCTTAATGACTTGAATATAACTAATATTAACTCCTTTCTGTTCTAGAACTCTCCAAAGAACATCTCTTAAAATTTTATCATAAGCTTTCTCTAATTCAATAAATATCATATGTAGATCCTCCTTACTTTCTCTGGACTTTTCCATCAAACCTCATAACAAATGTATAGCATCCATAGTAGATTTACTTGGCATGAAACCAAATTGATTGTGAGAAACTTTTGTATCACATTGTAACCTATGCAATTACTCTCTCCCAAAATTTTAATGTATGACACATTAACTTAATTCCTCTATAATTTGCACACTTTTGTGCATCACCTTTACTCTTAAATATAGGAACCAACAAACTCTTCCTCCACTCAGCTCGCATCTTTTAGCCTTTAAAATAACATTAAAAAGATTTGTAAGCTCAGAAATTCCTTGATCTCCTAAACATTTCCACACTTCTATTGGAATATCATCAGGTCCTACTATTTTTCCACATTACATTTTCTTTAATGCTTCTCTAACTTCAGATTTACTAATACGACGATAAAAACAAAATTCTCTATTTTTGTTTAAGGTATTAAGGTTGCTAAAATCAATCGTACTTTTAGATCCTTCATTGAAAAGTTTATCAAAATATCTCATCCACCTATTTTCAATATCCTTTTTTTAAGAAAAGCACTTTATTATTTTCATCTTTAATACACCTCACTTGAACTAGGTCTTTACTTCTCCTATCCATTTGGTTGGCTAACTTATACATACATATTTCACCTTCTTTGGTATATAATTTATTATATAAATCACTAAAAGCTAAATTTTTTGCATCATATATCGCTTTCTTAGAATCTCTATAGGCTACTTTATATTTTTCCCAATTTTCTGAGTTTTTACATCTAAACCAAGTTTTATAATATTACTTCTTATTTCTTATATTTTTTGCACTCGACTCCACCACTAACTATTTTTATTAAAAGAAGCTTTTCCTTTTGACTCTCCAAGCACATTTTTAGTAACTTACTTAATTTCATTTGCTACTTTTTTCTCACATAATATTAACTTCCTTATGAAAATCCCAAATTATAAGCTCTTGTAGCTTGCTCTTAAAAATATTTTTATTTTTGTTCTCTAAGTGTCCCCATTTAATCCTAAGATAATAATTTGATTTATTTTTCTCTTACAATCTTTCATCTTAAAATCTAAAACTTACAACCGATGTTGGGTACTTAAACTTTCACTTGGAATGACTTTACAATCTTAACAATATGAACGATCAATTTTTCTTATCGAAAATAATCGGTATACTAGCTCCATTTTATAAGTAATAATATGTTCATCTCTTTTCTTAAATAAAGTATTAGCAACTACAAAATCATAAGTTAAAGTAAAATCTAATATAGTCTTACATTCTTCATTAGTCACTCCAAATCCATAACCACCATGAATACTTTTAAAATCTTCTACCACTCTACCAACATGTCCATTTAAATCTCCTCCAATAAATATTTTTTTTTCAAGAGGTATCTTTTGTATTAATCCCTTTAATTCATTCCAAAATTTTTTTCTTTTAGCTTAAAACAAGCATGAAAAGGACCACCGACCGAACAATTTCAGAAGGCTCTTTGCTAAATTAATAGTTGAAGTGGAAGTTTTTCTACAGGGTTGAATTCTAATTCGCATATTTTAATCATAATTTAACAAAATTAGAAAATGTCTGTAATTTTAGCTTATAAATGCATGACCATGCAAGAATGATG
>CM038216.1:154989101-155137624 GCA_021442155.1 Cymbidium sinense
ATCTGTTGTATTAATCCCTCTAATTCATTCCAAAATTTTTCTTTTAAACACCTCCAAACCTACTTGAGGAGCATAGACACTTATAACATTGATAATCTTAGTATCAACAATAATCTTTAAAGCTATAATTCTATCTCCACATCTATTAATACTTATAATATTATCCTTCAAACTTTTATCTATAATCACACCTATTTTCTAGTTCGACTTTTACGAATACCAAAGTTTAAAACCTAAACTATCAATCTCCTTGGCTTCTCACCAACCCATTTAGTTTCTTGAACACATAAAATATTTATCTTTCTATGAACCATAATATCTATTAATTCCATTAATTTACCGGTAAGTACCATATTCCAAGATCCTAACCTAATTTTAGTTTCATGGACTAACTTCTTTGCATCGTCAAAATGTGGGAACCCTTGCTTATTTAACCACCCGGTAGATCGCTAGCATATTTTTCACTATATTCAAACCATCTGAGCATTAAACTTCGGGGGCCTAACATTAACAATGATTTAAAGGATTCATGTCATGATTATTTGACAAATTTTCTGGTACATTCATACTAGCAACCCTCAACTTTTTGCATCCGGACTTGGGACCGGCAATGGTAGTGTTAATTGAATTAATTGAGCCAAAAATTCAAAAATTTAGAACAAATTACATATTAAGCCAAAAATTACAAATGATCTCTTTCTAGGTTCAACATTCAATGATGAATTCAATGAAATTGAAAACCCAAAATTTTGCCAAGCATTTTTGAAATAATTTGAAAATTATTAAAATGATAATTTCTTAATTAATCTTAAAATACATGCTTAATTAACTTAAAAATTTTATTATTGGTTTATCATGTAATACCTACTTTCATAAAATTTAAATGGTATTTGTGTGATTAGATAAAAATTAGAATTTTAGAACACTTAACTAATAATTAATTAGAAAATCCTAGAAATTGCTAAGATTGTATTTTTTAATGGGCAATCACCTAACATGAAGACACTTAAAAAAATTGTTAAGGTAATGAGGATTAATTGAAAATTAATAATTCATTATATAGCCTAAGATATAAAATATTCATAACTAATTATGCAGATCTCCATAAATTATGATTAAACCCCTCATTATGCTCAACTAAGTGAGAGGTTTTCAATAAAATTAAATGCCCTAATTGATTTGGTGTATTTTGAGTGTAATTTATGATTTAAAATTCTTTGTATGTGTTTAATTAGGCATAAATTATAAGCCTAAATTTATTAAAACTTTTAGGATATATTTTATTAATGTTAATGCATGTTCTATTATTTTTTTTTATAATTATAGGCTTATATTTCGTGTCTTATTAATTTTTTTGAGTCTCTTTGGGTTTAATTATATTAAATAATTATTAAACTCTAATTAAATCATAAACATAATTTGTTTAATCTTTAAACCACTGAATGAATGAAGAGAGTGATGTAATAATTTAGAATATCTTAATCTCTTCAAATATGACTAAATAACATTAATGCAAACACCTTAAGTAAAATTCTAATTAGGTTTAAGTGGTGTTACGATCATGTGATTCTTCTTGGAATTAATAGTTCAAATAGGTTGCTTTATGACACTTAGTTGTTTCTTCATTAAACTTATATTTGTGTGTTTGGTTCATACTCATATACATTCATGTTTAAAAATCTCAGATATCATACTTGCTCAAAAATATTTCCCTTTTACATGAATTATGTATATATAAATTTAAATTAATAAATAAAGATAACTAATATATATAACCATATGCATTATCAATGCATCTCTAAGATATATAGTTTAAACATTTGAAGGCACAATTGATCCAAATGAGGTCTTAATACCTCAATCTTTTGGTTTAACAATGACATACCTAGAGAATACAAGAGAAATGAATATGCAGATTAAATTATTTTTCAAACTTATGGTTATGAAAATTCTTAAAGCAACTCATTCATTTGCAAACATGTTTATAAATACAAATGCATAGCTAGCAAGTATATAGTCTAGACATCAGGGCATAGGGCAAGCGAAAGGTCTCGATCAACCTTCTAGTTTAATAATGGCATGTACTTGCAAATGCTTAGTGTATGTGTATGTTGTGGTATTTACTTTTGGATGTAGGACACCACATAGATCTTAAGGGTACTTATTGAAGTGATCGAGTACGATATTAAGGTATAATGTACTATCTCGAAAGATAGAAACATCACCTACATTAGACTAATCACTAATAAGGACTCTAAGGCATGATGGGTCTTGAATATATCGAGATCTTTTCCTACTTTGCATGAAAAAAGAGTAGGGTGTATTTTAAGCGGGTTCTTTAGTTCCCTATAGAAGCAAGCCTCCATAGTTAATTACATCCTAAAAAATAAAATTTCCTAAGAACACTCTCGATTAAAGTAGGCAATTATGGTCTCCAAAGATTTCAAGCCTGGACTATCAATAAATTGGTTATATTTGGAAGATCAATTGGGAAAGTTCAAAAAGAAGATTTATTTTTGGAAGCTAAAGGGAATAAGTAGGGAATTCTCATGATACTAAGAAACCTAGTGAGCATTTCAATCTACACTATAGTTTGGCTTTATATATTTAAAATTGAAGATATTTATTTGTTTGAGTTAAAATTTTATTATTTTGCTAGGCCTAATAATCTAACAACATAAGATTATAGAAATGCCTAAGAGATTAAGATTTATGCTTGTAGTCCGAAGAAAATAGCTACCTCAAATCTTAAATCTAGGGAGCTTTAACACAAGCTAAAGTGCGTCCTAAATCTAAGCGAAGAGTGGACAGAATGGTTTACCTCGATAAAAGAGAATAAAAACTTCTAGACTTACACACAGGGGCCTCCTAGCCTCCTTTGATTCAAAACTATGTAGTCGGTCTTATGAAATTGCAAGATGGCTAAGGTAGTTATTTAATTAGAAAGAAACTAAAATCTTAAACTCACTCTAAGATACTAGAGCATGGTGGTATGAGTGCATAACTTAAGCTAAATGCAAAAATCTTTACAAATTTTATTCTATTTTGACACTTCATTTAGACAAAGGCTTAAAATTTTTTATGCCCAAATGTATGATGAAAAAGTTTATTGGCTAAACCAGAGAAGAGGGTGTTTTGCACCAAGGGATGTCCTCACAGGTCAAGCATTCCCCTATCGTGGATGGAGATCCCTTGTATTCAAGGAAGAAAGAATATGCATGCATGATGTGAGACATACAATATTCAACTAAGGAGTTGTTAAATCTTTTCATTATCTTGTTTAAAACTTAGGCTTTATGGTGAGGTTATGAGTTATTAAGAATTTTAATTATGAGTGATTAGTTGGGGTAGAAAAAATTAATTTTATCCTAAGAGCCTAATCACATTAGCCTGAGGTTAAGGAATCAAACATAAAGAAACTATGAAAAGTCATGCAATTTCTAATGCGTACTTTAAACATAACATCAAAAAAAATTTATAAAATTAGCATAAGAATAAGAGACGGTCGATTGGGGTATCGCCATTATAACCCAAAAAGAGAAAAGATAGGTAGCCGAGCTCTATCCTTATACAACTCGGATTATAAAAGGATAAATTCTATGTGAGTCTTCATTTCTTCATATCTTCATGTCTTCTTCCTTCTTTCTTTCAATTGGTTTACTTCAAGGCATCACAGAGCACTCCAGAGACTAAACCTTCTAGCCACTGCTCTTCCTAAACCTCATAGCACTAATCTTAATTCCTATTTGCAAAAAATACATTTTATATGAAAAAGCAAATCTAACTACACCTGCAAAACAGAGGTTAGCTAAACATACATACAACCTAAGCAGTTATATTTATAATTTGGAGTTAGCACCCTGAACTTGGGTAACCAAGCCCACCTATCCTAACTTGGATTATGCTTAAGGGCATAAGCAACCTACAAGCAAAATATTTATATTTATTTTACAAATAACCCACAATAAAAAATAATGTTAGACTATCAACTACTAACATCCAGCCTACGATCTACATTTCTAACATTCGCCTAAATTATTATATCACAAAATAAAACACAACATCAACCATACAATTAACACATCGACCTAATCTAATTTTAGAGTCGTGACCAAGTATTCTAGTGTATGAAAAGAGAGCTTGTGTGACAATACTTTGCTAGGTCTCTTTAGTTTAAGTTTTAATTTGGAGTTTGAATTTGTTTAAATGTTACCTTTGGGTGGTTTCAATTCAAATGATTTAATGATTTATTTTGCATTTTTATTTCACTTTCATTTGGTTAAAGTGATGTTTAGGTTTTCAAGAATGAAGAGTAGGATGAATTCTATTTTTTGAATGGAACTCACTTTATTCTACATCTTAACTCATAAATCTTCATCCTAAAAAGTCTAATTAAGGTCCTTAAGTATCTTAATTAGCCCATTTTAATTTGTGTAAATTATTTGATTTGATTAAAGTTTGTTTGATTTGATTTGGATTTTAAAATTTGAGTTTGTTTAGTCTTTATGTATTTTGATTGATTAATTTTAGATTAGATGTTTTGATTTAATTAAATTTTGATAATTTAATATCCTTTAAATTAATATCCAATAAAGTTTAAGTTTATTTAATTTCATGTATTTTGATTGATTAATTTTGGATTAGATGTTTTATTTAAATAAATTTTGATAGTTCATTATCCTTTAAATTGAAAGCTAAATTTGCTTAATTTCATGTATTTTGATTGATTAATTTTGGATTAGATGTTTTGATTTAATTATATTTTGATAATTCAATATCCTTTATATTAATATCCAATAAAGCTTAAGTTTGTTTAATTTCATGTATTTTGATTGATTAATTTTGGATTAGATGTTTTGATTTAAATAAATTTTGATAATTCAATATCCTTTAAATTGAAGTTTAAATTTGTTTAATTTCATGTATTTTGATTGATTAATTTTGGATCATATTTTTAATTTAATTAAATTTTGATAATTCAGATCCTTTAAATTAATATCTAATTTCCGTTCTTTAGGATTTTAATTTAAGATTTTAATCTCATATGATTAATATCGGTTTGATGTTGTTTAGGTTCATTGATTTTATTATTTCATTTAAGTTTGATTTAAATAGGCAATGTATTCCAATTAACTTATGATTTATTTGAAGTTTAGTGTGCTCTTTTATTTAAAATCCAAATAAGGGTTTGATTTCTTAAATTTAGTCATTTACTTTATATAGTGATCATTTTTTGGTTTGATGCAATTATTTAATTTAATTTGATCTTTATTTAATAGCTTTGATTGATTTAATTTATTTGATTGACTTAATTAAGGTTTAATTATAAGTTTATTAATCTTTTCATCAAGTTGAGTAGAGTTTGATTTGATTTAAGTTATTTGCTTGTTGAAACTTTTAATTTGATTTCATGTTTGTTTAGATTAATGATACAATTAATGATTTGATGATTTAGGTTTAATTTAGGATTTAATTGGCATTTAATTGCAATTTAACTAAGTTCAAATTTATGTTTGATTAAGCTTAAGTTTAATATGATTAACTTAATTATATAATTAGCTTAATTAAGAGGGGAAATTAAATTAATTATTAGATTAATTAAGGACTTATTATCATGTTGGTTAAATTTTGACAAAAAATTTAATTAAGTGTTTGATTTAAGCTTGATTTAAGAATTAGTTTTAATATGATTTATTTAAATCAATTTGGTTGATTAAAATGATGGGTTACTTTTTTTCAAATTAAGTTCATATTAATTAGATGTTTAGTTAATTAGATTTGATTAAGGATAACTCAATTTTAAATTATTATATTAATTAAATATTTATTTAATTAAAAATTAAAGACTTAATTGCCCACATGTGACTGATTTGATTTAATAGATTTAATTAAGTATTTTACTTAAATTTTATTGACTAAAGAATTATTATTATTATTATTATTATTATTATTATTATTATTGTTGTTGTTGTTGTTGTTGTTGTTGTTGTTGTTTGATTAGGTTAAGTGAATTAATTGTTTATTTTTATTTCAGCTTGATTATTTATAATTAAAGTTTCATTTGATTTCATCCATTTATTATGTTCATTGAATTTCTTTTAATACTATAATTATGAGTTCATGTTTAATTTAGTTATTTAGTTTATATATTTAATGATTAATTAATCATTATTTCAAATGGATTGAATTAGTTGATTTAGTTATATATTAATTTGATTAAGTTTACCTTAACTTTATTTGATTTAATTTGATCATATAATTAGCATAAGATTTGTGATTAATTAAGTCTTTATCTTATTAAGCAATTAATTAGATTAAGGGCTTAATTTAGGAGCTTAATTTATTGAATGATCAATTAAATTAACCCTAATTAAATAGCTATTTATTAGCTTAATTATATGTTCATCTTACCTAATTGATTTAACATAAATAAAATCCAATTAATTATTAGTTGAATTAATCATGATTAATTTGATTGAAAGGTTGATTCATTTAAGATTGATTAGGTGATTGATTTATTTTTTTTAGTTTATTAATTAGTTAATTGAGATTTTAATTAACTATAATTTTAATCTATTATAATTAATTTTATTAAGTATTTAGTTTAGATGATTAACCTAATTAAAGATCAACCATAATTAATTTAGTTTAGGTTAAAATAAAAGGGATAATTACATCTTAATTAAACTCATTAATGATTTTTATTATCTATTATTATTTTTATTATTATTTTTATTTTAGCTCTCTCATGTCAATTAAAGTGTTTACAAGCCATTTTGATAGATTTTTATAATTTTCATATAGTTTATTAATTTATTGGGAAATTTACATACATACCACGGAATTCTTATGCATTTACATATTTCACACCCAAATTTGAATATTTACAAAACTAACACTTTTCCTATACAAAAAAAGGAGCATTTCACTTAGAAAAAGTAATAAGGGTGATATTTTTGATATAATAATAAATATTTAAGTGATTTAAGTAAAAATTAAAGTTTGAGTGTGAAATATGTAAATGCAGAATCATGGTATGTATGTAAATCTCCTAATTTATTTTACTAAAATAGACAACCTTCAAAATTTAAAATCTCCCAATCCATAAGTTATTTTGACTTGAAATATTTATTATAGGTGTATTTTAACTTCAATTTCAATCCATAAAAGTTTTAGATCAATCTGATGTGTATTTTCAGTTTAATTAATGAAATTTAATTTTCATTAAAACCTAAATTAAGCTCAAAATATCTAATATAAATTTGGGTTTTTAGGCTTATTGGATTCCTCCTAAAAATATGAATCCAACGAACCCTTATTTGCATTTTTTGGATGAGTATTTTATTTTTTATGAATTTTGAAATCTTTAGGCAATTTTGGTGATTTTTAAATACCAAAAATCCTATTTTCCAACTTAAACCATTCAGCACCCGCGACACGACTAGGCCACGCGGTTCCGTGTGTCGGCACCTAATTGGGCCATGCGATTCCTGTGGGAAAGAGCCCGCTCGACGGACGGTGATCGAACGCGATCGGGCTTAAATCGATTCAATCTCCTCTAATCATAGCCGTCGTCCTCGTTAAAGGGAGATCGGATGGTTGTGTGTCATCTTGTACCCGGATGAAACCGAAGGGAAATGGGCTCGAATGATACACAACCGACATCCGATTCGATTTTTCTGAATCTCGTTGGAAAACACCGATTTCGTATTGGGATCATTCAAAATGAAAATGCAAGGGATATCAAATGGAAATTCTAAAATCATGCAAGCATCGTCACAAATAAAAGATCTTATGACCGCTATGAGATTTAAAAATGCCTCGTCATGGATGGTTTCCGGCGGCAGAGTTGATTCGAACACGTTCCTAGATGCGAGACGAAGCTTTGGAATAAATCTGGACTCTTGTCTTGCCTTGGAACGTCGTTGTCACCAACCTCCGCCATACTCTACCGAATCAGCTCGATTTTAATAGTTTTCCTCAAAAAGGACTGGCGAATGGGTTCTTCTTGCTCACTGGAGCTTTTGGAGAGTAACTAGTGCAGAATGGGATCCCCTTGGTGTCTCTTTTCCTCCCTTCTTAATGGTGGCTTAAAATCACCATCAATTGTGATGGGAGATGATTGGAGACTTTAGATTTTAGCTCCTAAAGTCTCCTTCTTGGTAGGATCAGTCTCATTAAATGCAAGAGGTGGGGAGGAGTGGATGAGTGGGGATTTTACAAGATTTGGTCTTCTCCCTCTCTTTCTCTCTCTTTCTCTCTCTCTCTCTCTCTCTCTCTCTCTCTCTCTCTCTCTCTGGTTTCACCTAGCCATAAAAGTTGAATTTCAACTTTACGTTATGATTTAAGTGTTATTATCCCATTTGGACTTGATTTGGGATTGTGTCAACTCATGTTGACCCAAACAAGTTGGGTTGGGTTCAAGTAACTTGATTTGACTCATTGACTTTGGATTTGCTTTAATTATATTTAATTGATCATTTATGATAGTTTTGATTGATTAATTTTGTTTAGTTTGGATTAATTTTGAATTTGACCCAAGTTTGACTAAGATTTGACCAACTTTGACTAAAATTGGTTAAGTTGATTTACATGATTCAATTTACTATTTTATGTTTAGATTATGTTTCAATTATGTTTTATGGATTATTTGAAATGTTTTGGTCAATTATTTGGATTAATTTGGCTTGGATTTGGATTTGACCCATTTTGAGTTCAAATGGGTCAAATTGGGTACAATTGAATTAAATGTTTTATTTGACTTAACCAATATGTATTTAAGCTCTAATCATATTTGATTAAGTGATCATTGTGATTTAGAGTAATTGGTTTCATTTGATTTCATGTCAATTTTGATTTGAATCCGTTTTAACTTAAATATGGCTTAATGGGTTAAATGATCTAATTAATCTATTTGAGATCTTATTTGATTTAGATTTACTTAGTTTTATGATTAAGCATATTCATTTCATGAGTTTTAGCCTTCGAAGTGATTTAATTTGGATAATTTTTAGTTTGTTGACTTTTGACTTAATGGGGCCCACATGGGTCAACCCTAGGTTAAATGACCTATTTGCCACTTTGAACCTCATTTGAATTTATTTTTGAGTTCGTTTATATTTATGCATTGATTCTATGCTTTTAGTTTGATTTAATTTGGTTTAATTTTGATTTGATTTAATTTATTTGAACTTAGGAAATTTTGAGGGTTAATTGAGTTTATCAACCTAATAACCTCAACCCAAGCTCAATTAGATTTAGAATTCAATTCAAATATGTTTGATTTAGATTTATGTTGTGTCTCATTAAATTTGGGTTTAATCTGGGTTTTGGCTAAGGAGGTAGGTATGAGCTTGTTTTGGCCATGGGTGAGTCACCTTGGGTCCTAAGGCTTAACCTAATGCTATGGCAAACCCTCCCAAAAGTCTCTAGGTTCATGTTAAGTGTTCACCTACCCACTAGGAGTGTCCTATGACTAATGAGCTCTTAGTGTCTAGAAGACTCCTAGATCTATGATGGAAAGATTGAATCCACACTCCAAAAGTGAGGTCAACATATGTATACTCATAAATGTAGATATTTAATTTTTTTTATAAAATACATGCATATCCATATATATACACATACATTACTTATCTAAATTCTTAATTAATGTAAAAGATGGAATACACATGCATGCATATATGTATGAGTGAAACATCCCTAAATAATATTTAAATAAAATAAAGTATTTTTCAAGTTATAAAATGAAAATGGTATTTGAAAAGAAGATATTAAAGTAATGAGAAAAGTTGGATAGGTGCCATAAAAGAATCATAACTTATGCCCATTAATCATAAGATGTCTCTCACATGGCTGTAACCTCATTTAGACTTAATTAACATTTAAGACTTAATCATAACATAATGTTTCATTAAGATGATTAAAATTCATAAAATTTACCTATCTTAGAAGCAAGAACACAACATCAAAATAGTATTTTTGAAAGAAAACTAACAATATTAGTTAATGCTACATAATCTATGTTAAATGAATTTATGCTTCTTAAGTATTTTCAAGCCAAAGGCATAAACATGATTAGTTATATTTTAATTAAAGTAAATATTCACCCTAAAATGAATAAGACACACTTTTGAATTATGAAATACTAGAATATGGACAATGTCATATCTTTGTATGATTGATTTAAATATTTTGTACTCAACGGTGACAATTATAACTTAAGAAAATTTGATATAAAATATAATGATTTAGTTTTTTTTTTTTTGGGGAGGGATATTCATTCATTAGAAAATCTAAAATGTTTAACAAAAGAGCTTTGGTCATAAATGAGTTTGTGCATGTTACTTTTGGTTGTAAATGAGTTTTATAATCACGATATATTAGTTATGTGTTAAACTAAGCATAACATGAGTAATATTGTTTATTGATATAGTTGTGCTTTTTGTGTTTAATATGAAATATGTGAATGTTCTAAGTGGTAACTATATCGCTGCATAGTTGATCTGGATGTCGAGAATTTATGAAAGAAAAAATTACCTAGTTTTTTTAGAAGTTGAGTATTAGAGTTAGGGTAAATGTCAATCACTATAATATTTTTTAAGGAATTTTAAAATAGAAAATTGAGTCCTATGTTTATTTTTTTCTGGAAAATTAAAAAGAAAAAAAAACATATGGGACTTCTCTCTATTTTAAAAGCTTCCATTATTATAAAGTGATTTAATGGTACTAGCATTCATTAATTATTGAGGAAGGCGTAAATATAGTGCAGGAGAATGTCTTGATTTGAAAAATTGTGGTCAAAAAATCTTATAAAATATTTTCTTTCTTTGCTGAGCTATCATTTATATCCCTCTAAGAAAGTACCTATTAATGAGCTATCGAAGAATCAAGTAGTTGATCAAGTAGATATGTGGTCAAATCTTTTGCTTCATTGATGGTAGTCACTTTAGCATTCCATTTTTGAAGACATTTTAAAATTTAATAAACTAAATTTTAAGTTTTATAGGTTCTTTCAAGAAAATGAAAAACATTAGTAATTTCCATAAATCTAATGTATGCATTAGAGAAATTTACTTGAAAATATACAAAATAATTTATTTTCATGCACCAACCTATTTATATATGCATTATTAACCTCTTTTTTTTAATAATTTATAATGAGCTTGTCCCATATTTTTTGTTATGCTTAAAATTATAATTTTTATATAATCATCAAGTAATGATGTATAAAGTATTATAAACTCTAACATTTAACTCATTTAATTCCCTTACAAGATTTGATTTCAGCCCAATCAATTTCAACTAATAAAAGCGATATATCAAGAAACATTACAATCATATTTAGGGTTTTTTCTTTTGAGTAGTTTTCAAGGTTTTTTTTTCAAACACATTAAGGAGACAATTTGGAGGGATTTATACAAGAAAATAAGTAAGAGCAATGATCTAAATGACAAATTGATTGTTGGCATTATTGATTTAAATTCACTTATGAAAAATAAGAAACAATGAAAATTCAATTTTAAAAGTAATCGAATTCAACCTTTAGATTTAAGGAATGTGATGGAGCAATTAAACAAAGATAAATAGAGTAGAAATCTTAGAAATTTCAACCAGACATAAAAATTTCAAAGATGTTAGGCCAAACCAATATACCCTTAGGAGTTGTGGACATCTTGGAAACTTTTGTTTATCAGTTAGCAAAATATGTTATGCTAATTGAACCATGGCAAGCCACTGAACTTGGGTAAATTATATTATATCTGCTTTTCAGTTTATTCTATTTAAGCATATAGGTCAACCTAAGGTAATATGTTTTGATTCCAAATAGGATTATTAAGGGATAATTATTTTTCTAATTAACAAATATGGTAGACTACTTGAAAGGTTAACAAGTTATGGCTTCAATCCAACATAATTGGAGTAAGCTAAGACCAATTCTATTTTGAATGACTCAAATTAAACTTATATGAGCTCAATAGGTCTTTGTCATAGAAATTAAAGACTTGTATAAGTATTTGAGTCCAAACTATAATATATGAAGCTGTTATATTAATAGATAATTCAATAAACTTTTTTTTTTTAAAAAAAAGTGATTTGAATAAGATGAATTTGGAGCCTCCTCATAAATTTTGGTGGGATAGACTAGAGGTCAAAATCATTTTCAAGACAAAAAGCTCAAGTTTTTAAATAAAAATATCATTCACTTGATATTTTATACTATTATATTTTTAATTATCAATGTAGGATTAACTAAGACTTTATTAATTAACAATATTGGATTGTAAATAATATGATCTTGAGAAGCTATTATATTAAAAATTGAAAAAAAAAATTATGTTTTAGGGTAAAATAATTTTAGATCTATTGAGTAATATACTTATTTTTGAACACGTGAAAGATGAAAAGTTGGATGTGAAGCACCAGGGGATAAATGTTAATTCATCAATTTGAAAATCTACACATCAAAACTTTTTTATGCAAAATGTATAAATATATTGTCCTTTAACTAGGTTCAAGATAAAGGTCCAGTATCTTCAATCGCTTAAGATAAAAGTTAAAGTTCCAAAATATTTCAAAAATACCTAGTTTAAATCTCAATCAATCATAACTTATCATAACAACATACAACATTCCACGTAATCAAGCATAACTTACTACGCAACATATTAGGCTATGTTACTAAACACATTTTGTTGTACTTGCAAGATCTAATATAACTTACTATGTAATGCCCAAAAGGTTAACTCAAACCTACAAATAACTGAGGGCTCCCATAGGTTCAAGGATCTTTTTCTAATTCTTAACTAAAGACTTAAACTCTCTTTATGTTCCATTTGTTTTTCTCTTTCTCTTTCTTTCTTTGTGCTCTTTCTATCTTCTTCTCATAGTTTCTTATTAGGTGGTGTGAGATCATAGACAATTTAGGATTCATTAAGATGTGATGAGTGTGGATCATGCCACAAACTAGAAAGGGTGTCTGTCAAGAGGAAGCTAATGATGCAAGGAGGATCTCTATTAACATGGAGTACACAAGAGAGTTAATCATACAATAGATGAACGAGCTGCATGAATAGATGGTCACAAAGATTAAAGTGGCATTGGAGAATGTGCCTAAGGTTACCCCTAGAGTCGATATACCATCCAATTCATCTGAGTTAATGGTACGAAGAGGTGATCTACTAGTGATAAGATCTAAGAGAGCTTAACCATCTACACTGATAGATGAAGATGACAATACCTACTACCCCAACAGTGATGATTCTTCTCCATCCAATCATAAGGTGGAAAGACGTGATGAAAAAAAAAGTGAAGATTAGAGAAGGCCTCTATAGAACACTTTCTCCAACCAAACATGTTTAAGATTTCATCTTTGTAATCATAAAAAAGGGATATTAAATTCTATTGATCGCATATCTTTCTTTAAATATTTTGTTTGTTTGTTGAGAATCAATGGCATGCTTAAATATTGTCTATTGATCATGACTAAAGCAATCATCCTTATGTTGATTTAGTAATTTGCCTTTGGGCAACCTTACTTGTTTTGTTAATTTCAAGTGCATGTTCATTGCACAATTTGCTAGTATTCAAAAGCGTAGCAAGAGTTCACGGCCTTGTACAAATTCGTTAGAAGACAACTAAGTCATTGAAAAGTTTCATTATGCTTCTAGAGGGAGATGCTAGAAGTTTGAGATTTTGAATCTATAGTGGCTCATGTTGCTCGGTCTTAGGGCCTATGAGAAGGATCATTTTGTTATGCATTGTGGCACCAAAAAATTCTAGCTTAGTTGCCAATAATGACATCACTTCTAAAGAGTACAATTTGTTGTCTAATACATCTAGAGTTAAGGATAGGGAGAAAAAACACCCTCATAAAAGAAAATTTAATAAATTGTCAAAGAAATAAGGAAATCCCTCTACAAGGAGAGATGATAGAAATTTCGTTAAGCATCAAGTTCTTCTCTTTAAGCATTCAATGATCAAAGGAGATATCGAAGAGATAAATAGATCACAACCTCTAACTCATCGACTATCTACCATGGCTCCATTAAGAGTCTCAATGGTCAAGTTATAGAGGCTATTCAAAATAAAGATTATTTAAGAAGCCCTCACTGATGAAGGTTGATGGTCACCTATGCAATCCCAAGAAATATTGTGTTTAGCATAGTGATCATGGCCAGGAAAACAAAGAGTGTTGCCAATTGAGAAGCTTGATTGAAGATACCATCAAAGCTAAAAAAAACTAAAGAAGTTTGTCGCACTCGAGGCTAATACAAGAAGACAGGAAAAATCACTAGTGCAAGAGATGAGCAACACCCTGTGCCACCACATGAAATTCATATAGTGAGAGTAATACATGCCATCTTCATAGGTGAGGGACAAGAAGTTTCTTCACAAACTAACATCAAATGACTCCAGTCAAGAGAGGTTAATATTGATAATTCATTTAAACCTTCAACAATAAGCCAACCACCCATTGTCTTCACGATAAATAAATGCTTAAGGGAACCTTTATAATAATGCTATGGTGATCACTTTATTGATCACAAATTACCAAATTAGCATAATCTTGATAAATATCGAGCTCTATAAACATTGTATTCAATAGTGTCAATGAGAAGATGAGTTTGGGAACTCACATCCAGCCCCACCTTAAAACCACTTTTGATTTTTTATGAAGAGTAAAAGAAACTTACTCTTTCATTTCATTACTTATAACATGAGAATAAGGAAGAAAATAGTTCACTGCTATGGTAGGTGCTTCAACTACCTAAGACACTATCTTTGGCTGTCATTTGTTGAATACTTTCAAGGGAGTCATCTTTACTTATCGCATCGTTATAAACTTCCCAAGGGGAGGAGAAATGATCATAGTTCATGATGACTTGTTGCAATCAAGAGCCTATTATTTAAAAGTTGTTACTAATGTCTAGGAGGAGACACTATAGCTAGGTGTGACAAAGTGGAGTATCCTGAAGGCTACAGAGACTATGGAAAAGGTTGCTATTAAAGGAACCAAAGTTGGTAGAACATTCAAAATCAATACTTCTTTTAATGTTAAGGGGCGAGTTGAGTTAATCTCTACAAGAGTAAATTGGTGTATTCACTTGGTTAGTAGATGAAATGTCAAGTATCAATCTTGATGTCACCTATCATAAGCTCAATGTTGATTCAAGCGCTAGGTTGATCAAGCAGAAGATGCGACCTGTGGAAACTACCATTATAGAGCTGATCAAAGAAGAAGTGAAGAAGCTACTCATTTGGATTCATTCAAGAAATCCAGTACCTGATTAGCTCGCTAATGTCATTATGGCATAAAATTCCAATGTTAAATAAAACATGTGCATTGACTTCACAAATTTGAACTCCTCTTATTCTATGCTTCACATTAATGCTTTGGTGGATTTGATAGGATTCTCAATGAGCTTTCAAGCTATCATCAAATCAAGATGCATCCAATCGCACAAAAGCAAGACTATACATTATTTACTGATGGGGCATCTAATACTTAAGGAATTGGCATCAAAATGGTACTCCACAATCTTGTTGTGATTTTATTGATCCATTTCATCCAAAACTATTTTAGCAAAACACATAACCAAGTAGAGTATGAAGGGATCATTACAGGCTTAAGATTAATGTAAAGTGTGAAGTAAAGCACCTACTCATCAAATATAATTCTCAGCCTATAGTGAATCAACTGAATGGCCAGTTTGAAGTGCAAGAAGAAATCATGCAAATATATCTTTATAAAGTTAAGTTAAAGATTAAAAATTTTGAATATTTTAGAATTGAATATATCCCCAAAGAAAGGAACTAGTTCATCCAAAACTATTTTAGCAAAACACATAACCAAGTAGAGTATGAAGGGATCATTATAGGCTTAAGATTTATGTAAAGTGTGGAGTAAAGCACCTACTCATCAAATATGATTCTCAGCCTATAGTGAATCAAGTGAATGGCCAGTTTGAAGTGCAAGAAGAAATCATGCAAAGATATCTTTATAAAGTTAAGTCAAAGATTAAAATTTTTGAATATTTTAGAATTGAATATATCCCCAAAGAAAGGAACTAGTTCACTAACTTGCTATCAAAGCTAGGAAACACCCATGGAAGACCAATCCAAAAGTTAACTAGCCCAACTATTGAAAAGATAAAAGTAATGGAGGTTGATTTAGAATCAAAATCGAGTTAGGAGGATCTTTTTGTTGAATATCTCAAGACTGCCATCATTCCTTTGAGTGTCTCAAACCCATAGAGGTTCAAAATCAAGTTGGAACAACATTTACACATTAATGATAAATTGTTTCAAGGATCTATCTTATCCTTATATATTTAATTTTCTAAAAGAGATGAAATCATTAGTGTATTAAAGAAAGTTCACTTTAGAAAATATGGCTCACTCATCGAATGAAAACTAGCCAACCTAGTGTTGGGATAAGGTTATTTTAACGCGACACTTTGCAAATATATAGAAGAATTCTTCAAATACTAAGAGTAATGTCAAAAAATTTCTTTGATGTGGCTTCAACCATTACCACCTTTTGCTATGTAGGGCATGGATCTTTTTTGCCTATTTTCACCTTCAAAGGTCAAAGGAAACATATATTTGTAAGGATCTACTATTTTACTAAATGAATAGAATCCAAGATGTTGGCCAAGATTATAGCCAAAGTTATTTGAAACATCATTCGATCATATATCATTTGTATGTATGGATTACCAATGATTATTATAGCTAATAATGGTGCTAAATTTGCAAATCAAAATGTGAAGGATTTTGGCCTAAGCTGAAGGATTCACCTCAAATTCACTTTAGTCCATCATCCAAAAACTATTGGTCAGGTAGAAGCAACAAATAAGCTCATCCTCCATCTAAGAAAGAAAGTTGCAAAAGTAAATAGGCTAAAGAATTTCTATCATTATGGGAATTGAGGATTTCTCTATTAATTACAACTAAATAAACACCATTCATTCTTTTCCAAAGAGTAGAGACACTGCTAGTGGAATACAATTTGTACACTTAAAGAGTAGTTGCCGCCTCAAATTTTGTAGAATCTAAACTTGAAAAATGGAAAGAAGCTAAGGTGAAGAAACATAAATAATTTAGGACGTGTTGGAAGAATTGTGCATTCAATCTTCAATGAGGTAAGAAAAGTAATAAAGAAGATTCACTATGTACTATAACATAAAAGTAAAGAAAATAATAGTTTACTAGATTTAGAAGCTAAAACCATATACAATCAATCAAGGAACAAATTAGAGTAAGAACATACAAGCTAATTACTCATGTTGGAAAGGAAGTTCCAAGGACTTTAAGTGAAGACGGCTTGAAGATATTTTATTCCTAAACTTTCTAATTCTTCAAAAAAAAAATTAATTGTAATACTCATGGAACTCTCCCAGACAAGTTCACCAATTTAATTAAAGGCAACATCATGAAAGAAACTAAAGTTGAACTTATTCAATTTTCAAAAATAAAAACCTTTTTCCTTATAATTATGAGGACAAAATAAAACAAAATGAACTAAGCTTGAAGTCACTAAACTACTCCTTATAGGAATGCTAGAAGACCCTAAAAGTTCTACAGGAGTAGCCAAAAGTGCCCCCAAAATAAAATCTTATAGGAGACCTGAAAGCCCATAAGATAATTATAATCAGTAATTAGTAAAGTCATTAAATTATATTTATCTTTAAAAGTATTGAAGGAAAATAACATTTGATACATGGTATTATGCATTTAAAAGAATATAAAAATTATATATAATAGATATTTAGAAAGTAATACTTAGAGCTTTCTAACTGAAGGTTTAAATCTTCATGTTCTAGGATAATTCAGGACATTGAGTCAAGATAAAGAATGAAAACTCAAAAAACTTACATTGTTTATTTAAAGAAATTCTTAACAACCATGTTAATTTGTCTGAAAGAATGGTGAGTTCATTCTTGGTTTGAATCCTCAATATTCAAGTAAAATTAGATGATTCTTTAAGTTAACATTAATGAGAATTCATTAATCTTGCTATTCACCAACTTAACAACTATCAGTTTCATTAATTTGACAACCCATTAGTTTTCCAATGTATTACTTCATTTGCTCACTTGTTTGGTGACTTATCTTATTATCATTTTACTAATTTAGTGAGTTATCAAGGCATCACTCAAATTTTATACAGCAAGTATCAATTATATACAATATGAAGTTCTTGGCCAAAATTTTTCATTTTGCAATAGCTATCCACATTTGAACACTCTTAAATGTTCAAGCATCAAGAATTCCTTAACTTACCAATTGGGCCACAAGTTTAGCTGAGAAGGAAAGACTGCCACCTTTATGATAAAATTTGCATTGAGTAGTGAGTGAGCCTCTTACAGAATGAGTCTAAATATTAGCCTATGTTATGATTACTACAAGATCAACATATAGTCAAGCATCTAGGTGCATTAAAGGTGATAACCCCTAACCAAACGATCAGCATATAGTCAAGCATCTAGGTTCATTAAAGGTGATAACCCTAACCAAAAGATCATATTATCCATTTGGGATTGACTATTATAAGTTTATATTCTAAATACAAAAGATATTCTCATACACAATTTGATAAAATCATAATATAATATTAAAAGTTTCAATTATTCTACTATAGAGAACATTCAAATACACAAGTCGACAATACAAAAGTGTATAAGTATTGAAGAAAGAATTATTTTTATTACTTGCAGAAAAAGAATTACAACAAATTATATATTATCAAATTAAATACAAGTATAAATAGATATGTACTTAAATATTGGTTGAATTATCATCTTCATTTTCCTCTTCATCTTCATTTTCATCTTCAGCCTCAACTGAACTTGACCCTTCAATCAACTTCTAAAAAGTGCTAAATTCTTTCCAATTTAGTGGCAACCTTTTTTAAGACACAAGCTAGCTCAAGCAATATTGAATCGTTTTCTTATTCTTATCGGTGAGTATGTGCTTGTGTGAAGGGATAATCTTCAAGTCAGTCAAAAGAGAATCAAGAGTGTGCATATCTGACGTCTTTTCTTTGAGACTCTAAATTTCTTTTCTCAGAGAAGAACTCTCAGTCTTTAGAGCAATTGCTTTCCACATCATGATTTCAACAAATCTTGAGCTAATATATTTGAAGCTTTCAAGTCCGTAATTTATATCTTATTTTTCCCTAACTCTTACTCTACCTATGGTTTTTTCATAGCAATGGCCTTAACCTTTATATTTGACATATCTATGTAAAATTTAATAAAGTGCATATTTGTTGCTTAATGGCTTCGTGAATGGTCAACTTGTACTACTATAATTTAATTATTTCTTCATTTTCATTCCAATTACTTTCAATGCAAGAAATTTTTTTTTTACCACATATAATTTAGAGCCATTAAAACTATATGCTACAATGCCATTGCTTGGCTCAACATTACCGCCTTTAGAATAACTTTGGTGGAGTTTCCTCCATTTCTTTAGCGAACTTTAGATTTGATAATTTGGCCAAGTTCATAGGTGAGGTGATAGTAAGATTCATCTTCAAAGTACCAATCTATAAACATATGTATTATACAAGTATTATTATTCTCATCATATGAAAGAATTCATTTGGCTCTAGAAGTTGAAGCCCTTGTCATAGGTGGGACATCCTTTGTCATAGTAACTTTTGAAACGGAGATCATTTCTGAAGCCATGGCCAACTTTATTTCTTGGATGGTGGTTCCACCTTCTCTAAAGACTTTGTAATGGCCTTCTTTTATTTCTAGAGACATACACCTACTAAGAAGACAGTATAGTAGGTGAGGTATTATTCCCTTTATTTTAATCACTTCTTCTTTCTTCATTTGTAGAAAAATTATGATGTCAATGATCAAAAGAAAATGAGGCACACCACTCTTACTAATAAGGAGTTGCTAGAGGATGACCTTCCTACAACATTTCCTCGCAAGGTGAGTTACTAAAAGAAAATAACTAAGTAAACAATAGCAATTATAGAAGTTAGTGAACTTACCAAAGGAGGGGAAGAAATGGGATGAACTGGTTGACCTAAGGAGTGAGGAATTCTCTTAATCTTTATTATTTTCTTAATCAACTTGTGCTCCACCTACATATCAAGGGGAAAATCCATAACTAGCAAAGGGAGTGAGCTTTCATTTATTGAGGAGGATAGGGTGGCGGTGTTCTTCGGGTATGCCTTCGTACATAATTTTTCATACAAGAAAGATAAAAAAATTGATTCAATAAAACCAAAAAATAAAATATGTAAAGTCTGTTAATTACAATAAGCCAGAATCAAGCTTGTTCACCACTGGAGGCTCGAGTTTTGGTACATTAGACTCTATCTTTTCAATTTCCTTAGCCTTTCCTTCCAAATAGACTAGTACCTAGTGGAAGGGGAACTTGTACAACACTATAAACAACAACAAAAGAAAAGTAACATTAGAACATGGGGAACTGAGTTAATGAAAACATTGATATAACAAATTGATAACTTCACTTATGAAACAATGTAGACTTGATGAAGTTATCATCCAACAACCCATCAACTCTCAATCTCAACTTGCTCAAAATGGAGAATCATTCCTATCCCTCACGAGGTAAGCTTGTGGAGTTTAGCCATCTCCTTTGGAAACAACTATGGCTTGATTGGCATTGGTCACTAGAGCATCTCACGAGTAGAATTCACTCTTTCACTCATGATTTTGTTCTCCAATCCAATAAAATGGGTACCACTATTTGAGAATAAAGTAGCCCATTGTCATAAGCCTTGATGGTAAAGAAGTGGCAAAAGAGGTTCAATGACCAATGAGTTTTCTTAGCCCTCATGTAAAGGTAGATGACCATCATCCTACCAAAGGAGTTTGGTATTATCTAAATGGGGACTACACCGAAGTAGTTGATAATATCCATAAGTTTGGCATAAAGTAGAAATCTTAGTTACAATCTAAATTGGTCCTTGTAGTAGCAAATCTTATCATCATAAAGAGTATTCAGCCTCTCTCCTATGGTTCTACAGATGAAGCTTAATGTCACTATCAAAGACATATTTTTAAGGCGACTTAGCTCAATCTTGACATTTTGGATGTGGTAAAGAAGGAGCTCTCGATGAAAGCGGTGCTATTATTGTTGAATACAAAGGCCATTTCTCTATTTTGAGGAAGAGAGATCAAAGTGAAAAAGAAAATGAAACCTAGGTTTTTCTCAAAAGGGAGAGGAGGAGAATAGAGAACTCTTAAGACTTACAAAATTTTGAAAACCAAAGGTAGGAAAAGAGTCACAACAACATTATTTATAAATTTGAAATTTCAAATAAGGGCAAAGCAATAATTGGAAAAATTCAAGATTTTATATATCGTGAAAATCTTTATGTATCTACATCATCATGAAAGAGAAAAAAAAGGGCACAGTCTTTATGTAAGAGAAGACAAATATATTATTATTATTATTATTATTATTATTATTATTATTATTATTATTATTATTATTATTATGTAAATATCAAAGCAATTAGAAGCAGCTCTTCACAAATAATACAAGATTATATTATGAAAATGACCCAACTTAAAAATATATTACAAAATTAAAAAAAGTAGGCACAAGTCATTCAAATCTTCCTTGGCTATTTTTCATTTATCCAAAAGTCGTTGTAACATGTACTTCCCGCCATCCATAAATTGGCTCAAGTGAGTTGCCTCCAAGTATCTTTGAAAGATGACCACATGAGAAAACACCTCAAAGACTCTCTTCTTCATTAGTTCATGGAGGTTCTTCATGTTGACTAAGGAGTTCTTAATTTCAAATAGTTTTTCTCTTAATTTAGCTATATTTACTTAATTTGCTGACTTTATTTTCTCCACTTCCTCAGTGAGTTCATTATTTATCTTTCTCAACTCATTTCTACATTCAATTGAGGGTCTTGGAAGTCTCCATCACTTCTTAGAGTGTCGATATTAAAGTTCCTTGTACCTCCATAATTTAGACTAATGGGAAAGTAATCGCACTCTTCTCAGAAGTAACCTACACATCTTCTTAAAGTGACACATCTACAAGTATAAGATTATACTCGACAAGAATCTGTGACAACTTATGAAGAGGCGAGTTTATACCTTCAACAGGTTAGTTCGCTGCCTATATAGTGAGTTCAGTGTGAGGTGAGCGACTTCTTCTAAAGTAGCCGCAACATGTTCCTCCATTGGTGGTACAATTTTAACGACAATTGGTGGAGAAGCACTATAATCGGCATATTATTCCTCAAGATCTCTGATGTTGAAATGCACTACATAAAACCAAATAAAGTATAGTAAAACATTTCAAATTATTTTACTTTGTCTAAAAAAAAGAATTTAAATGCTAACTTTACCTTTAGACTTTGATTCAATATTCTCAAGGATAAACATGGCACTCCTTCTCCCATTGAAGGAGTCGAGGTTGATATTGTCTCTTGCAAACTCATCAAAGCTTATACCATAGCGAGAGGATTAACTATAGGTTCAGCCACATGCTCAGCTACAATTTTTCGAACTTTGGTGACTTGCTAAGGCCCAATAATGAGTGAAGAGAAAGTTCATTGATGAGAAACTTCTCTCTATTCTTTCTCAACCCTTGTTTACTTTTTGTTTTTCCCTGTGCTTTCTTCTCTCTTATTGTTGGGGAAGAGGAGAGCATTGGTATCTTCCTTTAAAACATCAAGCTAATTTAGCATAATTTTTTCAATTTAATGTTGGAAACTATGAGGAAGCAAGAAGAATGAAAAATAGAAAAAGGCTTCTTTGGCAATGATAATCTGAAACCCCTACAATCCCTCTTTATAGAATATAGTGAGGGACATAGGATGCCAAATTCAAAAAAATATACATACATAATTGTCATAGATAAGATGTGCCCAATCATATTTTAAATTAATTATATTTTATTTTCTTGTTATTTTTGTAGTATCACTATTAAAGAGATAAGAGAAGAACTGAAAATGTATAACCAAACCACCCTTGGATCAGGTTTAAGACAAAGGTTAGAACCTTCAAATGGATTTGAGATAAAAGTTGTAGTTCACTCTGAATATTCTAAGAATATCTAGTTTATAGTTTAACCAATCAAAACACACCATAATTGCATGGAATGTTACACGTAACTACACTTACTACATCTTATTAGACTATATTACTAAATATATTTTGTTGTACTTACAAGAACTAATGTTACCTACTATGTAATGCCACGGGTTAACTTTCGAACCTTTAAATAGGGGAGAATCTCTACGAGTTCAAGGATCTTTTTCAATTCTCAACTAAGGACTCAAACTCTTTGAGTACTCCATCTATTTTCTCTTGCACTCTCTATATTCCTCTTATAATTTCTTATTATGAGGCGTGAGATCACAAACAATTCATGATTCAACAGAAATATATTTAAATATGAATCTATTTTCTACAATATAAATATTTTATTAAAATTATAACCAAACATATTATCATATTTTTGGTGTCCAGTAGAAGCTTTGAGTTGAAGAATATAGCCCAAAGGTCTAGGCTAAAACTTGCTGACCGGCAAGCTTCTTTAAATCGAGAAACGTGAAAGTAGTGAAGAAACTCCAATGTACCCACCGCTCTTGGTGAGAGATGGCGATTCTCTCCCTATGTCGATTCCCTTGAGCGGTATGCACTACCTCACGTGGGTGAAAAGAATAGAAATAGTGGGCTCGGTTGCTGGCTTATGCAGGGATTATACGCTTTCACACGCATAGGACAGTGGACACCTCAGCAAAAAAAAAAAAAAAAAAAAAAAAAAAAAAAGAAACTCCAATGTTCATAATACTCAGTGTATTGGTAGAAAATAAAATGAAGAATCTCAAAGTACAGAATTATAAGGTTTCACTCTACTCAAAAAAAAAAAAAAAAATCCAATGTTCTTTGCATCTTAGTTTGTTAGCATAATATTTATAAGAACTTATTTAAGATCATTTGTTAGTCTTTATTTTTTTATTTGATTTTTTAAAATTTATTTCTTTAATATGTTTTATTTTTGATGAAATTTTTCATAATATTTTAAAATATTTTTAGTAATTTTAAAAATAAATGTTACTATCTTTAGCTGTTATCCCTCTCTAATCATTATTGGTAGTTCGCCAACTCAGATCATCAATCAATATTATTACTATTATCTTGAGTTATTTGCTGTCATCTTATTCTACAACTATTGTATAATTTAATGTATTCATTATATAGTAAATAAATATAATTTTAAAATAGTAAATATATATAAATACAATCAAAATTTAAATAAAAATAAATATAAAAATAAGAAAATAAAAATAATTTAAACAACCGATAAAACTATGAATATTTTTATTTTTAATAGCGATTAAATATTTTTGGCTCGAATATGACGCATGGAACAGACAAGTCTTCTTAAAGTCCAAGACGCGTGTTTCCTGTCCTGGAGCAACATAAAGTCTTGAAATCGCGTGGATCTCGTTCACCTAAAAATATATTTAAAATGCCCATTCAATTATTATATTAATAAAAGTTGGCCCGGCTTTAAATAAGAGGCTTTAATAATGAAGATAAGAATTTTAAAGAATGATTTGTTTGATATAGCTTTTTATCTGTTTTATTTTTTTTTAAAGTAACTAAAAAATAAAGTAATTTTATTTAGCAATCAATTTTTTAATTATTTTTTAAAAAATTTTGTGATGAAAATGTTATTTTGAGAATCAGAGATGTTAAAGTGTAGTGACTGTGAGAAAGTTATTTTTTTATTTTTCAAAAAAAATATTTACATATACATAAACTTTTTCAAAAGTTATTTTCTTCACATCAACATTACACAACTTTTCAAAAAATTATAGCTATCCCAAACAGACCAGAACTAATCCTTAAGTTCCAAACATAGTAATCATGTTCGTTTGAATTCTAGTTTTTTAATTCTAGGCATGATTCATATGCCTCACACTTAATATTTTAAAAGTATATAAGCGCTATGATTTAAAATAAAAGTATTTCATTTTTAAAAAACAAAATTAATTTATTATTTTAATATTATATAAAAATTTTGCAGGCATAGATATAATTAGATTGACAACACATAAGAGAATAAAAGTCACCTTAATCTAGTAATCAAGAACTTAATCGCTCAAATTAATGATCTTTGAGTTCATATTCTTGTATATGAGTTATATGTGTAAATTTGTGATTAAATTTGTTCAAATATTTCTCCAAAAAGATACATAAGAGATAAGTTTTTTTTATATAAAAATATATGATAAAATCACTTTATCTAACCCAATAAAAATAATTTAACTAAAATAGTATAAATAGCATTCTTACTTATAACAAGAATTGGTATTGACAAAATATAATAAATATGAACCGTGAAAGACATTTCTTATGATGGCATTAGAGCTAATGAAGGATGATGCTAGGTCAGAAATGGAAGGAGGCCTGCTTCATTTCTCTTTGAATAGAAGGGGAGGTGTCTACTATGAAGATGAGTGTCAACGATGGATGTTAGATAGTGGTCATTAGCAAGCTTCATGTGATGCTCGATAAGAAATGTCAAAGATAGGTTAGGATTGGCTACTAACTTGATCATTCTCAAGATAGGAGAGAAAAACAAAAAAAATATGGAATGTGAAGCACTATTTGGTGCAGATGTGTCGAGTCGTAATAGAGAGAGAAAGAAGAGTGCGTAGGAACTTCCACTCATCAAAGTAGAAAGGTCACAAGAAATCACCAAATATCCCGGAAGGTCGGCCAACAAGCTCTAATTAAGAGTTCTTCACTTCAATTTTCATAAAAATAGTCCAAAAGTCCTCCTCATTACACAAAATAAATATTTATACAAGTTACAAAACTCCAAAGGGTGTGTCCCTTCAGAATAACTCTGAAAAACTAACATAAAGATAAAACTTATTTTCTCATGGTGCCTAAGCACCAACTTCTTTATGTTTACAAGATCCCAATCTAAAAGACAAAACTTATAAGACTTTATTTTGTATTACATGTATTGTAGTATTTTATACTTGTGTTCCATGCATTGTATTATGTGTTAAATGATGTGATTAATCATGTTTAAGTGTTGTATGTAACTTGTGGTCGAGATTATTAAGTGTTTAAGTGTTAAATACGTAGTAATAATCCCGCCTAGCTATAATCCGATGTTCACGATGTTGTTCGGTGTAAAGAAGAGAAGCTAGTGCTAGCCCACATTATAAAGTCCTCTATTCCAATGATCTTTTCCTCACTTTACATAGTTGTTAAGGTCTAAATATTATCCTAGAAATCATGATAAGATCTAATAAATCCTCATATGTATTCATATACTCTGCTATTTGTATGCTTTCTTGTTTAAGAGTCAATAATTTTTCATGGAGCTTCTTATCATGATTTTTAAAATAACTAACAACTCTAAAGTTCAAACTTGGGTAGCAAGATTCATGATAAGGTCCTCTACCTAGTGAGTTTCTTCTCATTTTGTGTGATCTCATCTACCCTCTTAATTTAATCATCTAATTAATCCAAGCTAACAAACTTGGGTGGCATGATTTAAGCAAAGAAAATATAAGCATGTCACTCCAAATGAAATTTTAAATATGCATTATATAAACTATTTTTGCAAAATGAGATGCACAAGTTTAAACCAATTTATCTTTCAATAAACACAAATTAACTTTCGATACTAGAAAACATCAAGTAAACACATAAAAGAGACAATCACAAAGTCTTTAAGGATATGAGTTTGATTTTTTTATGCAAAGGTTTGTATTCTAGGATTGGCTATTTTAGTGAACTCTCCTTACTCAAGTGGTCACTCAAGTATCATACTTTATAGGTAAGTTTTAAATAGGTGAAGGCTAGTCTTTATAGATGAAAACAAATAATTGGTGGTAAAATAAATGCTCATAGAATTACCTAATACACGAGTCTAGCATGCATTTCATAAGTGAAATCACTAAAATCTATAAAGAAAATTACACAAAATCTAAAACAGAACTAAGCTTGCTTAGATTCAATATATATCACTTATAAGCATTTTCTCCATGCCTCCAAACCTTGAGCTCTAATAACAAACATAGTGCCGATGCATGGAGTTGGAGGGAGGAAGGAGTGCACAAGAACTTCCACTCATCAAAGTGGAAGGATCATGAGAAATCACCAATTCTCTCAGGAAGGTCGGTCAAGAAGCTCAAACTAAGAGTTTTTCACTCCAATTTTTCACAAAAATAGTCCAAAAGTCCTCATTACACTAAAAATAAATGCTTATGTAAGTTACAAGACTCCAAATAGTGTGTCTCTTCGAAAAAACTATTGAAAAACTAACATAAAAATGGAACCCATTATCTTGCAGTGCTTAGACGCCATGGTGCCAACGCCTAGGCATCAGCTTCTCTATCTTTACACCTAACTGTATTATTGTGGCATTAGATTACAGTGCCTAGGTGTCGGATCGCTGCTACCTTTTTAACATTTAAACACTTAATGCTCTTGACCATAACTTACATACAACACTTAAACATGATTAAACATATCATTTTACACATATTACAATGCATGGAATGTAAATATAAAATACTACAACACATGTAACACAACATAAAAGTCTCATAAGTTTTATCTTTTGGATTAAGACCTTATAATGGATCCTTTCCTCCCTTGATGTTCTACATCACTAGTGGTTGACATACATTGATTATGGAGATGGCATTAAATGAAACCTTACTGGGGATTTTAAAGATAGATAGTAATACTAAAAGTTGGACAATGATGGATGTTCATATTTCATTATTTACATATAGCAATCTACTATATGGCCTAGAAGATGGGCAATAAATATTGATGACTTACAAATATTATACATTGGTTATTAGAAAGCATTGAGTATTGGTCACTAAAGCATTTCAATAATCATCAAGCGATGGGTGGTCAGCTTAATCAAAGAGGAATTTCAAATTTTGAATAATGATTGAGAATCCATTTGATCATTGTCAATAATCATCAAGCGATCGCAATATTGGGTATAGAATATAATTTTTTACAACTTACTATAAATAGTTTTATTGGAAGGACATATTTTTAATGGAAAAGGGGACTCCTATTTTTTATTTCTTAGGGCCTATTTGTTTGCAAGTAGGATTTATTAAATCTTATAAATCTAGATTTAAGGTGGTAAAATTATGAAAAGTGTTTGGTTTGAGAGATATTAAATCTAGTTAAATTCTGTAAATTTGTTTGACAATTTATTTCTGAATTTAAGTCTATCAGAGTGCAAATATTTATTTAATATTATATACTAATAATGTTATTATTAAAATTAATATAATATAATTTATCTTTTACTATTTTTAATTTTATTAATCATTACTTAATTATTTAATAAATTTATTATCATCAATCAGCAATTTACTATTCATTTATTAATTATTAATTATTCATTTACTAAACTGATTAATCATTAATTAGACTCTAACTACATGAACTAAATATTAATCATTAGTTTAATTCTTATTAAATTATCATGAATTAGTTAACTATCAAACTTATAATAATAACTTGTTAATTAATTATTAATTAGCAATTAAATTAAGTTAAATTAAATTAAAAATTAATTTAATTATAATCTCATCAACAATTGTCATAAAATTATAAAATTAATTAAAATTAAGAATTTTTGTTAATCAAATTAAACAAGAAATAATCGTATCTTAATATAACATTTTAACTAATCATTAATTAAGAATTAATATAACATAATAGTTTAATTAATCATTAATTATAAGCTTATAAATTTAATTAAAAATAAGAGTGCTTATATAATCAAATTAAATTATAAATAACATTGATTTAATTAATGGAAACTCTCTTCTCCTCATTTTGTCTTCCTCCATCCGAACACCTCAAAAAAAGTAAAAAATAAAAAAAGTGATGAACCATGCTGACAGGAACTTGCAGGCGAAAGCATCAATAGGATTTTGGCGTTTGAAACCCTTTCCTTTCCCCCCCTCCGCTTTCGCAATTCAATTTATAAATCTCGTAAATCTACCTTTTAATGGGATTTACTAAATTCGAGATTTAAGACGGCCTGTTTAACAGCAAGTAAGACTTAATTTAAGTAAAATTTAATAAATCTAGATTTAGTATATCTTAAGGCAGTTAAATCCTAGAAATTGTTTGACAATTTATTTTAAGATTTAAATCTTTATTTTTTTTCCAAATATGAATTTAATAATACATATTAATTATGTAATTAATAAAATTAATATAAAATAAGTTAATTTTATCTATTAATTACATTAATTATTAACTAATTAATTATTAAATGAATTAAACATTATCATTACTTTGATTTTCATTGATTTATCACTATGATATAGTCAACTATCAAACTTATAATAATTATAATTAAATTTTTTTTTTGATTAATTTATAATGACATATCAATTAATCATTAATAAGTAATCTATTAAATATGTTAAAATATAGTTGAATTAAATTAATTTAAAAATAATTTCAGTTTAGTTATAATCTCATCAATCATTATCTAATAAATTATAATATTAATTAAAATTAAAATTTTAGTTAAAAAATTAAGTTAGAAATAATAATAACTTAATACGGTATTTTCATAAATCATTAATTAAAAATAAGAGAATATAGTATTTTAATTAATTATTAATTAAAAATTTATAAATCTAATTAAATATAAATATTACTATATAATCAAATTCAATATAATGGCATTTCTAGAGGAAGTAAAGCTCCATCTACATTTCTAGAGAAGTAAAACGTCATTCACATTCATCTTCAACTAGTAAAGAGGGAAAACATAACAAGTTTGGAGAGAATGGCCTATGAAGCTGAGTAATATCTCATTGCCCTTGAAATGAAAATGCTGCAACATGAGTGAAAGCTTCAAGAATTATAGGGTGCCATGTGGTCGGTCATGGACTTTGGCATTTCTAGCTCTCCAAGATTGGTAGACAACACAGCAGTAAGTCCAGGACCAAGCCATATTGGACTTCTTCACAGTCGTAAGGGCTTGCATCAGGCTCTCCAGATTTTGGAATATAAGCATAGAAAAGCCCCATGAGGAGATGATCGTAATGATATTAGCGATAAGGGAGCAATGGACAGTAATGTGTTCAACATTGTCATCATTGCCACATTCCCCTGGGCACAAACAGGTGTCTTTGAACCTTGTAGTATGAAGCCAGACATTGGTTGGTAGTGCTGCTTTGGTCAACCTGCACCAGAAAATCTCTATTGGGTGCATTTTGAGGTTCCTCAACCACTTGAGTTGATCCTTACAGTTTGGGAACAATGCAGCATAAGCCAAAGCAGTGATGGACTTTCCAATTTGGAGCTTAAGAAGTTCAGGCTTCTCACAAAGCAGGTCTGGGGCAATGTGAATTTCCTGGATTCGATTCACAAGATTATATCCAAAATGTTGTTTCAACCAGTCAAGGTCCCGATACTTCTCGGTGGTGATCAGTTCAGCTATGCATAGATCCTCGATGAAGTCCATGTTGATAGGAGTTGGCCATTTGGAGATAGTAAGATATGAGATCAATATATGATTCAATGCCTCGATGCAGTTGCCGTCGGCAATACGCCTTCTGACATTGTAGGCTGTAAGCACCATCCAGTACCTGGAGTCACCCCTTCTCGGTTGCCTATTCCAAATGTTATGTCCATATGTTTCTCGCAAGCATTTGTTTAGCAGAAAGTTAGGATTGCACAGGAATTCCCAAGAGAATTTTGCACGCAATGGTCCTCTCCATTTGGATGCCGCGTGAAAACCCAATCCCCCAGCCGTTGTGGTTGGCATATCGAGTTCCAGGAGATATATTGAATACCGGCCTGCTTGCGGTTCTTGTTCGACAGGAAGTTACGACTGAGCTTCTCAATTTCGTTCAAGACATTTTTAGGGGCAGCAGTGTGCAATTTGGTAGGTAGAAAGTGCCAATAAGGAATAATTAATCAAGGTTGATCGGCTAGCTAAAGATAACTGCCGAACCCCTCGAGCATTCAGTTTTGCACGGACCTTCTGGTTCAACTGGGAAAAATCACTCATAATTAGCTTTCGCATGGCCAACCCAAAGTACTCCATCTCCTTTACTTTGTATAAGCCTGTAATGCGTACAATGAGGTTTGTGCCCACACTGAGTGGCTTTGTTGAAGAGGGTTACAGACTTGTTAGCATTGATGTTCTGGCCGGTCCAACTGCAATAATCTTTAAGGATGATGATGATAAAAGTAGCATCAGCATTGGAAGCTCTGGAATAAATGAGAATGTAGTCTGCATACAGCTGGTAGGAAACTTGTGTTCCTCCTTTCGCAATAGCAATGCCGAGACTTTGGCCTCTTTGTTTGAATGTCATAGAGAGATGTTCTGAACACAGAATGAATAGGTAGGGGCTTAACGGGCATTCCTGGCGGAAGCCGCATTTTGCTTCGATCCATTCCGTCCTATTCCCGTTCAGCAAAAGAGAAAATATGGGTTGAGTCACGCATTGGGTGATCAATTGCTGAATTTGAGCAGTAGTCAGAGCTTATTCAACACCTCCGCAAGTATTTTCCAGCTGCTAAATTTTAAAAATAAGTACATTTTAAAATGTAATTAACAAAATAAGTATCATGAAAAATATATATATTTTAGGCATAGTCGCCTTAAAAAAAAAATTATTTTAGATATAGTCAGGGGCGACTTACATGTCACGTCAAATCCGACGTGGCAAGGCAGTTGTCCCTGAATGGGACGAGAGCTAATCGCCCGATAATCATGCGACTAGCCTGCAGACAATTTTTTTTTTTTAAAATTCATATGGTATTTATTGATTTTGGGAAAGCATGTGTTAAAGTTCCAAGATAAGTCTTTTTGGAGAGTTTAGGGAATAGAGCTATATATACTAGAGCCATTACTTGGGTCCAAATACATAGAGGATTAACAATATATTTTCCTATTTCAATTGGATTACATCAAGGATTGGTTTTAAGCCATTATCTTTTTGCTTTATGTTATAGATGTTCTTACTATGTATGCAACACATTTGTTAAGAGGTTTGATGGAATAGTATAGAGCTATATATATGTTTTTAGGATTTTCATCAAGGATATGTATCCTAGAGCTATTAATTGTGTCCAAACACATAGAGGATTACCAAAATAGTACAATGTAATAAAAATCCAAGATAAGTAAGATTACAATATTGAAAAAATGATACATCTCTGATAGTACAATAAAAAAAATATACATGAATCAATGTAGTACAGACACACACGCCAAACTATCCTAAACAACTAACGCCTCAATCGCTTATGCGTGCAATTACCCCTGTGAGTATATCGATCGTGCACGCGACGATCACGCGTGATGGTGGCCCTCTAATGCAGGATCTTCAGAAGTCTGCATAGGATAGTCCAGTGATGGGAAAAAAGGCGGTTGTGACTCATAAGTAGGCTAAGAAGGACCTACGATATGTAGATGGCGCCCCCGGTCATCTTGTGGGGCATACTGCAGTTCAGTCTATAAAGTGTGTCGATTATATGTACCCGTAATCTCAAGTCCCTACATAACACCTCGTGCCTATCTACAGCTCCATGTAACTCGTGCTCATATGTACGAAATGGCACAAAAAAGATATCCTGAGTCGCCAAGATGTGCTCTGATTGCATGAAAAATAACATTTCAAATTAGCCTCAAGTAGGCATGTAACATACTGAATTTAGTAGAATAGTCATGTAGATACTTACATATATGTGCTCCACAGGTGCTCTAGGATAATAAGTAATGGGAGAATCTATCGGGGTGGCCAATAAATAGAGGGAAGCCCAAGATCTGAACCAGGACATGTACTGATTGATAGCCGTCAGTCTGCCCTCGTCTTCGTCCAAACCTTCAACTACGTAATCCATCCGCCTCTCGCAAGTAGCAATGTACACCTGATGGTAATCGACCCAGTATACATCTGCTTTATTTCGACTGTCGACCCTTTTGAAGTAGGGTCTACAGGTGCCACTCTACCCTCTTCCAGCTGATGAGCGGTACTCATGATAACCAAATATCGGAGCCTGCTGAGCATACATTTGATAGGCATTGTGTGATCTGCTCAGTGTATGGCCCTAAATCACCTATAAATATTAAAAACTATATTAAAATATGTATACACATTATAGAAAATAGACTTAATAACTATTCTGAAAGTCATACCTGTGTATATAGCAGACCATCCAGCTCATTCCTATATACTGCAACGTTCGCCATTGGCATCTGACGAACATATTACTCGTTCCACTTGTTCGCACAACACATTAGGAACAAACATATAAGCATAAATTTGAAATTGCAAGAATTAAAGTATACATCAATCCAATATTGAGCCCATCGAGATCACTCGGATACGGCACATGTAGGGCCAACCTCCGTACATGAAGGTGCTCCCAAGACTATATCTGTAGAAGATGCAGGCAGCCAGCCATATTGGCCCTGGTGGGCCTAGTAGACTCATACAACTCCGTGTACAAGTGCGCCAGAACTACTCCCCCTATGCATAGTGTATTGAATGTATCTAGGTCCTCAAGTAGTGAAAGATACTGCAGATGGACCTCAGATCCTCATGTGTCTGGCAGTAGGAAGCTCCCAATAAGAAACAAAATATAGGCACGAACGTGTATGTTGAACTCCTTGGCGCTCAGATGGGCATAAGACTCCTTGTAAAAATACCATCTGAGCCACCTTAGAGGCATGCAGGTCTGTGCCTGTGCCTAACCCATCTGGAATGTCGATGTGATGTGTGGGTTGGTCGGATCCTAATACACCACATTTGCCAGGGGATGTCAACCAACAACGACATAGTCTAGCTGCCCGCCACCTCTTCCCTCACCAACCACATTTAAAATAATGCCCCATCAACATGTAAGCCCAGTATCATCGCCACATCCTGTAGGGTGACTGTCATCTCACCAACGGCCAAATGAAATGTATTGGTCTGTGGAGACCATCTCTTAACTAGAGTAGTAAATAGATGATGATCCAAGCGAATGTAATGTAGCTAGCTGGCACAGTCAAGGCCTAGTGCACGTAGAGCTGCGGTGAATCTTCGACAACTGATAGGACACTCCTTCAGCATATGCAAGTGAGAAGAGGCCTCTAAAATAGTACTCTATAATAAAAAAAGGATTAAGCAACAGTCAAATCAGAAATTGAACAGATGTAACGTAGAAGCTGAAATTAAAATTACACTTAGAGTATCATGGTGGGCGGCTCTATCCCGACCATGCAGGGATGCTATGCTAGGGTGGACCTCTGGAGGAGGCTGCTCTGACTGTGTCGTGTCCTCCCTAGCATGACCCCTACACTGCGTCTAACTAGGGGGAGGTGCTCCTCGGCCATCATATCTGTTGAAGGAAACACATGTAATAGTCAGTGTTAGTCAAGTATAAAACTTAAAAGAAAAATTGTAGTGGAAACTAAACTAAAAAAAAGTACTACAACCAAGTTATAAAATTCTAGTAAGGAGCATACTACATAGAAACACACAACTGTTACAACTACGACATACCTTCTACTGTTGATATTGTATGGGCACGATGACTTGTAGTGACCAACTGTCTTGTACAAACTATAGGATCTGCTACTACTAGCTTTCGTCATTGTATTTCATCTTCTTTGGTGCCTTGATTTACAGACATACAGAAAATTAAGAGGCAATAACTCGTTAATACCTTGCTTAGCGCTAAAGCTGGCCAATCCGAACGATCAAACAACATATGAAACTCTGCTACGTATGTAAGCTTATATAAATACAGCGAGTAATACTGTGAAACATATACCATGTGATTTAATCTTCTAAATCTCAAAGCAGCAATAGCATGGGGGCATGACAAATGATATATAACTGTCTTATTGCAACTGCAACTACACTGACCACTATCGGATAGATCAACCCTAAATGATCAACTGGACCTATCAAACACCTGCATCTCTCTAGGGTTGATGTTAACTGGTTCTCAAAAACGTTTAGCTTCCCTTTCATAATGTTGTAACATGGTTAATACCCGTTGTGTGAATATAGATAAATTTGCTTTCTTTTGCTGCGTTGTAGTGGAAAATCTTTTCATAAATAGTGCAAATAAGTTGTAGTAAATAGCTAGTGATCAATACCTGAATAGACAAACCATGTGCACGTTTAAGAACACCATTAAAATAATCAAATGCACTAATTGTCATAGTTCCATAACGCATTCCACCATCGTGTAGTAATGACCATCTAACTGGATCTCGCTCCACAAGCCATTTGCGTACTTCTTCTTTTACATTCTTTATGTCTATCATATAGCGATTAAACTCACGAATGTCATCAGTGTTTCCAGCCATATACATATTTTGGCATAGAAACTCCACATCGCCAATTCCCAACATACGTGTTGCTTTTTTGAAATTCTCACGCTGATGTTGCAAGCAATGTCTGTGAGCAACCCAAGGAAAAATTTCTCTGCACCCGCGCAACAAGCCTACATGTTTATCTAATATTATACAAAGATCACGTCTTGCTGACACAACAAGTAACAGCTCCTGTAAACACATTAGAAAAAATTATCATGATTCATTTAACTCAGATTCAACCATAGCAAATGCAAGAAGAAACAAACCATTATTTCCATCTATTCCAACATTAGTCAATAATATACCACGGTAGTTGCCCAGCAAAAATGTATCATCCAAGCTGAGGACAGGACAACAACTGCCTCAACCCAAAATAGAAGGACCAAATACCCAAAAAAGTCATTGGAATCGATGTATACTACTATACTATATTCTGTAGATTGTACTTGGTAAAGTGGAAGAAACTGCTTCCATAAAGATGTTGAGAGTCATATAAGGCTCTTCCAAAATTGTCTTTGCTGCCTTATGTCTACCATCCCAGGCTTTCATGTAAGATACTTTAACATTAAATTTTAATTCCATCATACTTATAATCTTCCTAGGTTTCAAATCAATTTGATGCCTGATTATAGGTATAATGAAATAAGCAATGAATTTGGAACTACACTGTCGATGACCACTATCTATCACTGTATTGATACACCTGTGGTCATCTCCAACTATGGAGATTCTCCATGCACCCCCGGGATGCTTGTTGTGTCTACAATGCAAGTGTCATCATATCTGTTATGCATTGGTATACATATCCAATAGTTCATCTCGTTTGTATTTGTTTGAAATTGAACATTATTAACTATACACCAACCAAAAATAGCAAACTGAAGACTCTTTTTACTTGTGAAACACATTCGTTCAACAAGATCCCTTGGGATTTTAACATCATCTGATAAGACATTTTCATCAGATTGACCATCCAAGTAAATATCGTTGTCTCATTCTCTAGTGGTTTGACACATCCAGACGTACTCATTATTAGTAAACATTTCACATTCACTCTTAATATTTCAGAATGAATGATTCTTTAACATATCCTAACTAGCTACATTACCAACCATAGCTTCTAACCAAGGTGAACAATCATCATCACTGATACCCTGCTTAGAGTCACTACTTGAGCCACTGCTCATAGTCTCATACGCATCATCACTTATAGCACTCTGAGACACATATGGTTCCTCTGATTGATAAATAACATTATCACTGGATCTATTATTTCACGACATACATCAGTAACACGACACACATCACCATGAAAAATTAACAATGTAAGTAGGGAAAGATAAACAAAGTATTATCTGGGAATCATTTTGTCAAAGCTACTCTGTGTCATCAAAGGAGCAGGTGTGATGAAATCACATGTATGGGTCGATGGTATATCGACTGGCCTCAACACTGGATCAGCTGATATGGATGCAACATTAGCATCTTTGACTCCCACATAAAGCACTAATGTCTGATGAGAAGCTTCGTCTAGTATAACATTACAAATTTCAACATCTGAAATAACAGGCGCTATAAATCCATTACCCACTAAATAGCGACATGTTAGACTAACTGTGTGATGCTCTGAATCAATGTGCAGTGATCTCATAATTCTTTATTTCAAATCCAATAAGGTATTGTGCCTCAGAATCTTGATTGGACGATTTCGACCACCCATATAACTTGGAATGAACTAGTCATCGACACTTAGTTCACCTCTGGATAATAAGATCAACGAAACCAACTTTGTACTAATTCTTGACAAGATGAATTGAGGCGAATTAAATATCTAAAGTATAATCAACCATATTAGGATTACGTAAATTTAAAAATAGCTTGCACAAATAAATATTTTCACGAATATATTCATTTTACATTTTATTTGTAGGCTTAAGCTAATCATCCACATAAGCAAGAAGCCAAATGCTACTCTAGTGGAATTTTTTTGAATGCAATAGGCCTAATGCATTCCTTCACTTCAACCATCCAACTTGAATCCTACTAATATCATCCTAAAATATTTCACAAACAATAGACACGGCATATCTATCTTGAACATTCACACTTTTAATGGCATCATACAAAATTACAACACAAATCTCTAAACCATAAGCCCAATCCCTAAACTAAAACCCTAAACCAAATTCTAACAATGCATATAACCTAATCAATTACAAATAAAAAAATTAGAGATTTTACGTTCGATGCGTCAATGTGTAATAATAACCACATAAATAGTTGGTGGAAACTCCCCTAAAAGCAACGGAGCCACCAAAAGCGTCGCCGGAAACTTCCTAAAAAGCAACGAGCAAAAGCCAACATTGGGTTTCTCGAGGTCGGAAGGCGAGTGGCGAGGGATGCGGCCGTCGACCAAGGAAATAGGCTTCGGAAGGGCTTGCAGGTAGCTGCCGACAAAGGGAACTTGGTTGTCCAACAATGGTCGATGATCGGAGCTTTGGCGAAGAGCGGGAAGACTGGTCGGAGCATCGGTGGAGAGTAGGAAGGCCACTCGGTTGATCAGACAAATGAAACCACAAACGAAATCGCAGAATGGCTCGTGCGAATGGGGGTGGATCATTTGATAATCTAAGCTAGTTGCCCGTTTAACGGGCGACTTTCTCTCGGCATTACAAAGCTAGTCGCCCGATGTTGCCCCACCACATCGGAGGCTACTGGCAAGCAAGTCACCTATTAAATGGGCGACTATACCTATATCTAATTTTTTTTAAGATACTTAAATTATTAATTACATTTTAAACCATACTTCTTTTAAAAATTTTGTCTTTTCCAGCTCATGCAGTCGTAAGAGTGCTTCATATCTACTTTAATAGCCATAAAACCAACTTGTGAGGTAGAGTGCTGAAATTTGTTGATGATTTTTGGTGCAAATCTAAAACAAAAGAAGATATACATAATAATTATGTTACATCAAGAATGAATGAATGACCCAAAAAGATCCCCTCTCCTGTCACATGTCGTATTCTTAAATGGAAAAACCAAAGGTATACACGTCAACAATAATATTAGTAATTATAAAACTATATTTATATATATTTGCATTAACTATTCATATAACCTCCTTAGTAATAACTTTCTAGTCATTAGGCTGATCTATATTCGAACAAGTTTGGCAGTGCGCCATATTTCCTTTGGCTTCTGAAGAACTTGACTCGAGCTCTGCAATAGAAAGATTATTCGGTGGATGGTACTCATATAAATCTGATATATTGAAGGTTTCTGAGATATTCGAGTCGGAGGGAAGAGAGACAATTTATGCATTGTTGTTAATTTTCTTGAGGATAAGGAATGGACCCAACTTCCTTGGTTTAAGTTTCGAATATATGCCTGCTGGAAACCTTTCTTTTCTCAAATAAACCATAACTAGATCCCCAACTTGAAACTCCTTGAATCTTCTCTTTTTGTCTACTTGTTGCTTGTAATTGTGAGTACTTTCTTGTAGCCGCCTAACATTCTACGAATGTGGTGAAGTTTGTGGTGGTGTTCTTGGCTTGTCTATTTGTGGGTTTTGGTAAGACAACAAGATCCATGACGTGATTGGGTATTTTAGTATAAACAATACTTAATGGAGATTGACTTGTAGATCTGTTGCCACGGAATTGTATGCAAGTTCAGCTTGATCTAAAATCTTATCCCACTGACCAGTTTGTTCACCGGCAAGGCATCATATCATATTAGTAAGGCTGCGATTAACCACCTCAGTTTGGCCATTTGTTTGGGGGTGGTAAGCAGAACTCATTCGCAATTCAATTTGTAATCGCTTCCATAATTCATGACAAAAAAGCTAATGAATTTAACATCTCTGTCGGATATGAGACTTCGTGGGATTTCGTGAAGGCGAACGATCTCTTTAAAGAATATTCGGGCCACAATTGAAGCACCAAATATTCTTTAGCACGTAATAAAATGTGGGCTTAATTTTAAAGTAGGCTTAATTAAAACATTAATTACATAATTAGGAATGAAAAAAAATTAAAAATAGACCAAGTCTCCCGTTCAACGGGCGACTAGACGGCAACATCCGGTGTCGCTTGTTGAGCGAGACTCCACTATAATGGCGGACCCCGATTAGGAGATCTATTCTCCCGATCTACCTGCTTCCTCCCGACCTGCTACTCCTCCCGAGAAGTTCGCCGACTGACGCCGCCGATGCCCCACCTCTACTGTTCGATCTAGGGTTTAGAGTTGATCTCATTTTTTTGAGATATTTTTTGCAACCCTAAAGTTTTTAGTTCATTCTATTTGTGATTGTTTAGTGATTAGATGTATTTTATTAGTTTAAATGTGTGATTAATAATTTTATATGCTAGATCTATAAGGTTGGATGCTACATTTGTATTTTTTAGAGAAAAATACATCTTTAAGCGTGGATGTGTGTTTTAGATCGTGTGTGATGTTTGTTTAAATTATTTTCTAGGGTTTATAGTTGATCCATTTATTTTCTGAAGTATTTTTTATAACCCTAAATTTTTAAGAGACTGTTATTTATGATTGTTGAATGTTTAAGTGTAAATTATTAGTTTAAATGTGTGATTAGTAGGTTTAGATGCAAGATCTCTAAGGTTGGATGCTACATTTCAGATTTTTTGATAAAAATATATCTTTTAAATTAGATGTTTTGTTGCACGGGATATGTGCTTAAATATTATTCTAAAGTTTAGAGTGGATCCATTTATTTTTTAAGGTATTTTTTGTCACCTTAATTTCTTAAGTTAATGTTATTTATGATTGTTAAGTGATTAGGTGCAAAAAGTTAGTTTAAATTATAGATCCATTTATTGTTATTTTAAAATAAATTGAATTTATTCTTTAACTAGGTGAGATAAATTATCCTGTTGTGATTTTCTTAGCTAAAATAAGTTAAGATATTATTTGCATAGTTTTATATTATGATGTGAACTCAAGTGATGATTTTATTCCTTCTTATCTTTGGGAAAAATCGTCCAATACAAATCCCAAGGTAGATTAATTTCATGGACTTACAGAGGTGCATTATGAGGTCATTGAAGTTAGATCTAATAAAGTTATGTGTTAGTCTAATAGGCCAGTTTCCTATTGGTGCGGGATATTGTAGCTCACATTACTGATGATGAAGTATGTGAGTCTATAATCATTGTAGCATGTGCTCTGCCTATAGTGATTTATGTTGAAGTTAATAAACTATCAAATGAAGAAAGAATGATAGGCAATATTGAGGAGTGTCAGAGAGCTCCAATTATTACTGAATACATCACACGAGCATCTCAACTACTCATTGATGTGAAAGCATATGGATCTGCACCATCTGACCATGCCTACTTTGCTGGGACAAGTTTTGATTTTATGGGTGACCCTCAAGATAATTCCATAAATTCACTATCTTCTTAAGATGAGGGGTATGAAATTGTGCCTACTATAATAAGCAGTGATACTGCTGATAATGATGATATTGATGCAGAGCGGGCTACTTTATTGGCCACAGAACCATCTATCAAAGGTTGGAGACCTAATTAAAGAATATTCAGTCATAACAAATCATACTAAAGAGCACTTGTTATCTAATAATGAGTATATGCATTGTGCCAAACAGCTAGAGAATGAGATGATGAACTGACATTTAATGGGTCATCAGATGAGTCAGCATTTGAAGAAGAAAATAGCATTCCAGATGAACTACTGGAAGATATATGCTTTCATAATAAGATGCAGCTTCAGTTCACTCTTCAAAGATGGTCCATCTTACATAATGTTGAATTTCTGATCTATGCTTCAAACAAAACAAAGTTTTTTGTGTTGTGCATGTATCATGCTCACCCAACTGCATCTTGTAGCGGCGATTACATGCAAGCTTAAGTAGAAGATTGGGTGGTGCATAAAGGATTGGCAGTATTGGCTCACCTCATACTGCAGTCATTCAGTGCTCAATGCTGGACACAGATAATGCTACCCCACATCACATGACTTCCATTCCACATGATGGTTGGCTGCCCAAATCAAACCCAAGTGGGCTATGACTTCGGTTGAGTTAACTTAAGTTTAGTTGGAATTTGATGTTTTTTTTAGTTTAGTTTATTTGAGTTTGAATTGAGTTTGGATTGAGTTATGCTGAGTTTGTTTAATCAATTGGGTTTAGATTTAGAATTGAATTATTATTGTTTGTTCATTGCGTGTATTATGAATTAATTGATCTATTTTTTTAGTTTAGATTTGATGTGGCTTTAATAATTTTTAAGCCCTGTTGATATATTTGACTCAAATATGTTAAATTGGATTTTTTGATCTATTTGGATTTTTAATTTATTTTTAAGTTTGATTATGTTTAGTTGATCATTTGTGATAATTTTGATTATTTCATTTCAATAGGATTGGTTAAACATTTTTTATTTCAACCCAATTTGACCCAAATTAGGTTTAATGGATCAAATTGAATTCACTTAGTTCAATTAATCAAAATTGGTCAAATTAAACCCAACAGGTGGTTGAATTATGCATAATTATGATTTTTAAATGATTTTGGATGTTTGACTTTTGACTTTTCGGGGCCATATGGGTCAATTCTAGGTCAAATGAACTATTTGATACTTTCTGTCCAGTCCTTATTTATTTATTTGTTTGTTGGTGTTTATGAATTAATTCTGTGCTTTTGGTTCGATTTAATTTGGTTTAATTTTGATTTAATTTGATTTTATTTGGACTTAGGTGATTGTGAGCTTAAACAGGTTAATTAAGTTAATCACCTCACCAACAAGCTCAATTGAATTTAGATTTCAATTCAAATATGTTTGATTTAGATTTCTATTGAGTTTTATCAGATTTGGGTTTAATCTAGGTTCATCTGATCCGATTGGGTTAGGACAAGTTCTAGAAGGATCTATCGTGATGACTAGCCTTTCACTCTAGCATATTAAGTTTGATTTGATTTCAAATTTGATTTTAATTTCAAGTTTTAAAGTTTGATTCAATTTGTTATTTTATTCGGTTTATTTACCTAGTCACTAAGCATAGTATGCTAAGTGCCTAATTAGGAAACACTAAATTTAATATTATGGGACCTAATTACTAGGATCATTAATGATGTTAATCTCATCCAAAAATGGGGTCAATAGAGTCATCATATGTGTTGTAATATTAGAAGATGTTTTCACCATTTTTAAGTGTTATATGTGTGTTGTGGTCAAAATTAGATGTCATTATGTAATAGTCATCCTAGATCCTAGATGCTGATCATTTGGCACCGCGATGCCACAACCACTGTATTTTGTGTTCAGAGATAAGGAGGATTGTGCCGAGGCACTAGCTTTCTATCACCTAGGCATCGAGATTCACTTGGTTCAATTTTTAGAATTATTTTTAAAACTAAGTGAGAGTTATTTTGAAGGGACGCACCCTTTAAGAGCCGTAATTTGTATAAAATATATGTATCAATGGAATGGAGTTGCTATTTTGTATTGTGAAATTTGAGTGAAAACTCTTGGTTGGAGTTTGTTAACCTTCATGGAAGATTTGGTGATCTCTCGGCATTCCACTTTCATAAATGGAATCCTTACACTTCCTCCTTTAGTTGCAATATGTTTGGTATCAGAGCCCAAGGTTTGAAGGTATGGATAAAGTTCTTATAAGTGATTTATATTGAATCCAAACAAGATTAGTTGTTGTATTCTAGACTTAAAGTAATTTTCTTTATTGATTTTAGTGCTTTTTCTTGGTAAACTCATGTTAGAACTCATGTGGTAGCCAACTTTATAAGCATTCGTTATTACTACCAATTAGTTTTCTCCATCTATAAACCTAGGATTTTCCTATTTAAACTTACCCATAACCTATGACAATTGAGTGACCAATTTAGTAAGGGATCTCACTAAATAGCCAGACTTAAGATGCAACTCTTGCAAAAAAATTTGAACTCATATCCTTAAGAATTTTTTGATAGTCTATTTATGAGTGTTTACTTGATGTTTTGTACAATTCAAAGTTAATTTGTGTTTATTGAGGGTTAAATTGTTTTAAACCCATACATCATTTTGCATTCCAAAACTAGTGAGCATAAAACATCTTATACAATATCATTTAGGTGTGATATATTTGTACTAAATTTCCTTGTTTCAATTATGCCACTCAAGTCTTGGATCAGTTAGAAGACTTAACTAGAAGGGTAGATGAGATTACTATATGAAGTGAGGAGAAGCTCATTAAAGTACATGACTTTATCATGAGCTTTGTTGCCCAAGTTCAAACCTTGAGTACTAAGATTCAAATCCTACCAATTATCCCTATATCTGGGACCAAGAACTCATAGGAGAGAAAACATAAAACTACATAGAGAAGAATATCTTCCTAGAAGGAAAAATCCGAGAAATGTCCATAAACATGATCATCTTAGGCTTCATGAAGTCATACATGAACCTACAAAAATAAGTTAAGATAGAAGCCATAACATATGATGGCATTTATGACCACAATAAATTTCTGGATTAGCTTACCCAGATGGATGATTTATTTGACTGGTATCATATAAATAACTATCAAAGAACTATATTTTCTAAAATGAAATAGGTAAGCCACACAAAAATTTATTGGAATAATATTTTAACTAAGGAGAAAAATTTTAGTAAAAATATTATGACATGGTTAGAAATGAAGAAGATGTTAAGAGACAAATATTGTCCTAGAAACTATGATAGGAAACTCTATGAGAAATTAATGACGCTCAGACATAGAAGTATGTACATAGTAGAGCATATGAATACATTTGAGGACTTAATAACCAGGACACACTACACTAATCAAGAATGTTAGCTAGCTAACTAGTTTGTCATTGACCTAAGAGGAGATATTAAAAATGAGGTAGAGCTTCATGATCTCCAGACTTTAGAGGATTTCTTTAACTATGCTTTACTCTTTATAAAGCATAAGAAAGTAGTATCAACATCTAAGATGAAGGCCCAAATATTATCTAAATACGCATCCATATCACAGCCTCAAAGGTCTACTTTTAGACTTAACCCTTTCACATATAACAATTAATACCGTATGTCCACTATTGAAGCTACTTTTAAAAATATGAGAGAGATAGTCTGCTTTAAATGTTATAAGAAGGAAAATATGCAAAATTAGTATAAGACTAAAATCACGTTCTTAGATGAGGTAGATGAATTAGAAGAAGGTGATGATATATAAGAGATATATGATGACATACCCTTATAATATGAAGAAGTGGATCCCATTAAGGATAGCTCAATGTCGACAATGTTATGTATGATAACATCTAAGGAAGAACAAAATTGAAGAAGAAGAAATATTTTTTCAATGTCCTATGTAAGAATAAGAGGTGTAAACTAGTAATAGATGGAGGTAGTACCATGAATTTCAAATCAACTCATATTATTACTAGAGCAAATCTTAAGACTGAATATCATCTAGAACCCTTTTATGTCAGTTAGTTGGATCACACATCTCTACCTATCACATGTAGATGTCTTATTTTTATTAAGATAGGTATCTATGTTGTACAACTTTGGTGGAATGTCCTTTCTATGGAGATCATACATATACTAATAGAAAGGCCTTGGCTTTATGATTTAAATGTGATATATTATTATCGATAAAATACTTATATATTCAAGTATAATGACAAGATTATAAAGCTATTTCAATACGACCCACAAAAAAAGCGATCTACATGAGAAAATACTTACATATTCAAGTACAATGACAAGACCATGAATATATTTCTAGTACGACCCATTTAATAGAGGTCGAACGCACATAAGATTTTCCCTACACCACCATATAAGTACAATTTTAAATTACGACCCAAATCAAATCGATAGAAAATTGCCAAACTCTAGTTGATTTTAATGTCCCCTCTTAGTGATAAGAGAAATACCTCTATTATATACTTTAATTGACATGAACCTCTTAGAATTCACATCAAAATCTTAGGATTTAAAGCTTAGCTAGAGAATTCATTGATCCTACTTCTCTATTTATTCTACACCTTAAAGAAGTTTCTTTAGATACCAAAGAATTCCACATAACTATTGTGGTCTCAGATCTATTGACTAGGTTTACTGATTTAACTTCTGATGACTTATATGATGAGTTACCACTTTTAAAGGATATACAACATGCTATAGATCTAATTCTTAGTTCACAGATACCAAATCTACCCCATCATAGAATGAACTCAATTAAACATGCAGAATTAAAAAGATAAGTAGATGAACTCTAAAAAAAGGTTTAATCTAAGAAATTCTAAGTCCTTGTGCAGTACTAACCCTTTTGACCCCTAAGAAAGATGGATCTTGAAGAATGTGTGTTGATAGTAGAGCAATGAATAAGATTATAATAAAATATATGTTTCTCATATGTAGGTTGGCTGATATGTTATATCTTATTTCTAGTTCATCTTTATTCTCTAAGATTAATTTAAAGAGTGAATATCACGAGATAAGGATCAAACTAGGAGACAAATGGAAGATAGATTTCAGGACCACTGTTGGTGTTTATGAATGGCTAGTTATACCATTTGGCCTTTCAAATGCCCACTATGTTCATAAAATTGCTGACATTATTCTGAAATTTTTATTGGTCATTTTCTTATGGTATATTTTGAAGATATTCTTATTTATAGTCCAAATGAAGAGTCACATTTACATCGCTAAGAATGCTTTTATAGAAGCTAGAGAGGAAAAATTATCGTAAACCTTAAGAAGTGTTTCTTCTGCCAACTTGAAGTTGTCATCTTACATTTCATCATCTCTACTGATAGACTAAAAGTAGATCCAACATAAATTAAATCTATTATTGAATGGCCTATTCCAAAATATTTTGTAGATGTTAGAAACTTTCATGGACTGACCATCTTTTATAAGAGGTTCATCAAAAATTTTAGCACAATTGTAGAAAAGATATGTTTATTGGACTACAAATGTTGAAAAGGCCAAAGAACAAATCAAAATTCTTATGAACTATTCACTAGTATTACAACTTTATGATTTTAATAAAGTATTTAAAGTAACTTGAATGTTTCATGTATTGGAATTAGGAGAGTATTAAGTCAAGAAAATCATTATATTGTATTCTTCAATGAGAAATTGAATGATGCTTAACAAAAAAATCTACATATGATCAAGAGTTTTATATGATTATTCAAACTCTTAAGCACTGGAGACATTATCTTTTACACACACAAAATTATTTTCAATACAAATCACCATGCTATGAAATTCATCAATTCTTAAAAGAAATTGAACTACAAGCATGCTAGGTGAATTGAATACTTTCAAGAATTTTCCTTTGTACTTAAACATAAATGTGGATTAGAAAATAAGCAATAGATGCTTTAACGATGGTATATCTAGTAATTTCATTTTTAGAATTTCAAATCCTTAGATTTAAAATTTTAAGGGAAGATTATAAGATTTACCTTAATTTTCATTTGATTTATTATAAGATGAATCTAAACCATTAACTTTCAATATCTCCTTTGTCATCATTAATAGTTATCTTTATAAAAGCAAAAGTTAATGTATTCTTAAAATATTCATGAGGGAATTCTTTATCTTTGAACTTCATTATAGGGACTTAGTGGGACATTTCGGTAAATCAAAGAACCAAAAACTAGTTAAGCAAATGTTTTATTGACCATCTTTATGAAGAGACGTTGAACATGTTATAGCCTAGTGATATACCTATCATCAAGCTAAGACTACAAAGCAAAAGGCAGGATGTTACACATCTTTTTCTATTCCTTCTGGTCAATAAGAAGTTATATCCATGGATTTCATGTTAGGATTTCCAAGAACAACTTGAGGCATTATAGTATTTTTGTGGTTATGGACAAAGTTTCTAAGATGACACATTTCTTGTCATGTTCAAAATCAAATGATGCATCCCACATAGTTAGATTGTTCTTTAAAAAAATTATGAGGTTACATGTAGTCCCATCCATAATAATTTTCGATAGAGATATTAAGTTCATATCTTATTTTTGGAAGATCCTATGAAAATCAACGTGAACAAAACTAAAATTCTCCTTCATTTCACTCAAAATTGAGTAACAAGTAGAAGTAGTCAATAAGACCTTAGGGAACTTATTGAGATATCTAGTTGGAACAAATATAGGAAATTGGGATTTGACCTTACCTACATTTGAATTTACCTACAATAGTACCATCTCTAGGATGACCTACAAGTTACCTTTTGAAATAGTTTATAAATATAATCCTATAATGCTTAATAATCTCACTAGCACACCTATTCATGCATTATCTAATTCTGCATAAATATTTGCATGTGATTTTAATAACTTTCATAAAAATAAAAAAAATTGAAGAATAAAATGCTAAGTACTTAGAATAAAAGTAAAATTTTTAAGAAATATGAAGAAAATTATAATATCTTAGTACATATCTATCTTGAGAGAATATCATCCACAAAATTTAAAAGATACAAACAAGATCAAGTGGGCCATTTATAATTATTAGAAAATTTGCAAGATGAACTACAAAGTGATGATACTTGGTTAAGTTTAGATGAGTCATACAACCTTGCCCTTGTACTCCTTGAAGACATCTAGGATCCTAACTCTATACAAAAGAATTCTTTATGGTCTGGGTGAGTTAATGTTGCACATCAAGAAATAAAGGAAATAAAAGGGCCTATCATAAGGTCCCAAGCTAGAAGACATGGCCTATGAGTTGTCATATATGTTTTTATATTGTAATTTGTATTAGAAGATGTGTTTTACCATGTTTAAGTGTTATATGCATGTTGTGGCCAAAATCAGATATTAGTATATAATAATCATCATGGTGCTTAGACGCTGATCATTTCATGCTGCGGTGCCAAAGCCGATATATTTTGTGTTTAGAGGTAAGGAGGATAGCATCGAGGCACTAGATTTCTAACACCTAGGCATAGCAAGTTGCCTGGTTCATTTTTAGAATTATTTTTGAAAAACTAATTGAGAGTTATTCTGAAGGGACACATCCTTTGGGAGCCTAGTAATTTGTATAAAATGTTTATATTAGTTGAATGAAGGGAGTTGTGGTTGATCTTCTTGGGAGATTTGGTGATCCCTCATTATCATTCTATGTTAATGAGTGGAATCCCTTTGCACTTTCTCCTTCAATGATTGCACTATCCAGACTTCTAAAATCATCTTCCATGATCATTTTTGACCAAGCATTGAGAAGTGAAATAAAGAGCCTCCAAACTCTCTCTTCACCTTCTCCACCACCCAAAAGGAAAAACTATCCAATCTCCCCCCTTTTCCAGTAAAAAGCAATGGCACTTGTTGGTTAGAGCAACCTGAGAGAAGGTAAGTGGACAAATTAATTCCAAAACTTCAACTCGGTCCAAGGATCATTTTCAAATCAAAAAAATCCACTCAACATTGGCTTGAGTGAGATAAATTTTAATTCTTGTTGCGTTCTAGAAAACCAGTTGTGGTAGAATAAAAGTTTACGCCTTAGCTTTGTTGCGGAATCCAGCACACACACAGATGTTTGAAGAATTAATAAGAAAATTTCAGAATTTTTTACGTGAAAAAATCTCAAAAAGAGAGAAAAAATCACAGGGCCTAGCCCAGTAAAAATCTTTCACTATGTATATGTTTCAGAGTACAAAATTTTCCCGATAACGGGATTACAGAATTGTATATGAGAAGGGCTGACAATGAAAATCCTAGAATCAGGCAACAACAGCTATATAGCCATGGTTAGAGTGTAACAATTGCTAGTGATAGTAGATGATGGTGAACAACGGGGGTCAGCAACTGAAGATGAAGGTCATCATGATGGTGACCGGTGAGGGTGGCCGGCGATGGTCAGCGGTGGTGACCGACAATAGTAGTCGGCGGCGGTGACCGGCATCGGTGGTCGGCGACGATGACTGGCGACAATGGTTGGCAACGATAGCCGGCAGCGAGGGCAGCGAAAGTGGTCAGCGATGCACCGTCGAAATGTGATGGTGAGATCGGTAGCGGTATCGCAATAGGCAGCAGCAGGGGAGACCGTGGTAATAACGAATATAGTAACGCGGTAATCGCGTCGTGACGATGATGATCGATAACGATGGTTGATGATGATCAGCGATAGTTGCGCGAGTGGTTGGCGGTGAAGACCGGCGATGAGATTGGCGATGGCGAGATCTGGCGGTGGCGGCGCGGGCCGGTGGTTGGCAACCGGGGGGTCGGCACGAAATGGCACCATTATGCTTGGAGGATTTTCAAGCTTTAGATCTCTCTCCTCTCTCTTGCTTGGGTCTCCCCTCATGTCAAGAATGAGAGGCTATTTATAGATTAGAGAGGTGGCATTTCTATAAATACATGCAAAACCCGTACCACTCCACTCCATCGGACGGCTCAAAATGATTCCTTTGATGATTTGATATATTTTAAGTATTTGACTGCTCAAATAAAGTCAGAATTATGAGATCTTGGGCTCGTTAGATCCGGCTCATCGAGACGCTCGATTTGACTATAAACACTCCATGTTTAAGATATATTTAGAGATTTAATTGATAACCCAAAGTTTCCAATGATATTTTAACTGCTTGATCTCGACCAGTTTCAACTTAGGATAAACTTGCTTTTGACATCAAGATTCGTACTTCAACTAGTGGTATTTTAAGTGCCATATCAATTGCCCCCTATTTTTGGATGATATTATCTCAATCATCGAAAAATATATATGCCAAATACTTGAAAATAGCAAATTCTTCAATGAAATTTGTGGGTCCATTAATCATACATTTTAAAAGAACAGATCTTCATGAGAGCACAAGATTATGATCATGAAAGCGGTTGCAGGGCTGCGGATGGGTGCTACAACGCTTAAATTGGCAAGAGATTGGATTAATTTGATCATGTTGACTAGTGGACAAGTGCCTAAGTGCAAACAATATGGCATCGTAACACCAGTCAAAGGTCTATTCAAAAAGCTGGCAGAAGGATAGACGCTTTAAATGAAAAATGACAAACTTTTTGATAAGTGTTGCGGCACTGTGCTAGAGTACTGTGATGCTACATCAATTTCTAACATACTTTTCAGTTATGGTATGCTACAAAATTAATTATAATAAATTATAATAAATAGTAAATAATACTCTTTTTAACAGACACAGTAACCATTTTGACTAGGTGACAAGCACCTTTGTGCCACATGTAGAGCACTACAGCGCTGGTCCTAAATCTCAGAAATCAAAGGCCAACGCCTCGACATTGTTAATGTAGCATTGTGATGCTAGATCTAGCCTATGAATAGGACTCCTACGCTACAAATTTTTTGATTCTCAAGCCTTGGTTCTTTTGGAAATCCTTTCTCTCTTAGCTTGTATTTTACTTTAGAAAAGTCAACATGCCCAAAAAATAGCTTAGCAAGGGCAAGAAGAGGGTAGGTTGTTAGTGACACTAACATATTTATTAGTGTAGAGGTGGAGGAACGATACAACCACGCTTTCCTATACAAACATCTCATCTTGGAGAGGAGCTTCTTTAATCCAGTACAGAGCATGGAGATGATTATCAATGAATGAGGTTGTGAGAAGTTGGCCTATGATAACAACCCAGACGTCATTCCTGTGGTGTGAGAATTCTTCGCCAACATGAAGGAGCACCCAAATAATCAAGTTTTCATCTCGGGAAAACTAGTAAGCTTTGATAGTAGTACTATTAATGCATATTATAATTTACAATATATAGTATATAATCAATATCTCTTCTTTTATAATGATCATCCCAATTTTGATGAAATCCTTAATTTTCTCGTTGATAGAAATTCTAATGCTCAATGGAATAGGCCGAAGGATAAAATTATTAATTTTCCTACTACTATCCTTATGCTGAGGCCGAAGCTTGACATTATTTCATTTCTGCTAAGTTAATGCCCATTGGAAATATCAGTGAGGTGACTAGGGATAAATCCATTTTGAATTTTTGCAATTCAAAGGGCTTTACTATGGATATAGAGAGGATTATTTATAATTCTATTTATAATATACTTAAGGGTAATACTACCATTGGGTACAATCATCATTCTTTAGTTTATTCTGTGTTATATCATATGCATAAGGGGAGTTAGATGATGAAGTCTTTATACAAAAGGCTCCCCTGACTAAGAGAGTAATTGAAGGATTTGGCTCTGAGGACTATGGTAGAGAAAGTTTGCATGCTCTTCAGTCCAGATCAATCCTCTAAGGCCTTAAACGTAATAGCTCCAAGAAATTGGAGGACAAGTCCCAAATTTAAGGAAAATGGTTGAGGAAACCAATCAATAGTAGCAGAAATTAGGGAGGAAATTTGATCACCACATGGTTCAGCAGCAGCAGTAGCAGTTTTCATACATGGCAAAGTTTAACTAAACACTTGTTCATATGTTTGAAAACTGCAACTTTTATGCGGTCCCGAGTCAAGCTTTTTTCCCTACGGCACCTCAGTATCACCCTTATGTGAGCACCCTGCCGGAGCTGGAAGAGGAGGAGAATGACAGTGAATACGGTTATTAGTTTTCTCATTATTCTCTTTTGTTTTGTATTTTCCTTTCATTCTTCTTTTTTTATTTATTATAAAAAACTCATTGCAATAAATTTTTTATGTTAATAAAGATGTTCTTTCATTTCTATTCTTTTTGTGTTTGTCTCTATGGAATGCTCTAGGATTTAAAAACTTAATAATAAACATTTTTAGTTAAAAAATGAACAAGTTGAGGGCTCAACGCCTCGGTGCTATAAAATCAGCATCTTAGCACTATTAAGCTGAAAGATATAAGTTCAATACATGAGAATGCAGCACCTCGAAACTACATGTGTAGTGTTATGGCGCTATATATATATGGTTTGGACTTAATCTTAAAGAGATCAGCTAAGTGCCTAAGGTTTAATTTCTCGAGAGTGCAACACTCGATATCGTACCATGACATTGTAGATGAGTATCAAATTTTTCTAAGAGTTCAATACCTCGGTGTTGGAACATAAGTGCCTTGGCGCTATGAAATGCGTGCCTAAGGGTTCAAGATTGTCGAGAGTGTTGCGAACACCAACGCTTTGGCACAGTTAAGTGAGTGCTTAAGGTTCAAAATTCTTGAGAGTGTCGCGCCTCGTCGCTGGAGCTATAGCACCTTCATGTTGTTTCTTCAATGCCTAAGATTTAATACTTTTGTGGTAATTTGACTTTTCAATAGCATAATGCCTTAACAATGCTAGGTTACCCAATTTTTAGTGCATTAATACCCTTTTCCCTTGCCCCGGATCTAAGGTTAATGAAGGGAGGACTTCGTTTCACATCGGAACCAAGTTCAACGGTCGAATAGATTTCAAGATTTAGTGCCTCGACACTGGAAAAATAATGCTACGACACTGTGCTTAAGAGGTTTCTTGATTTTGTAACTCGATATGGTATCATTGAGGTGCTAGATATTTGGTGCCTCGACGCTATGTGGTGGAGCGTCAAATACTTCTTTCTCGAGAGCTTAGCGCTTCGGCATTGGGAGTTAGCGTCACAACGTCGTGAAGCATAAGCTCTATTTTTTAGACCAGATTCTTCTAGAAATAATAATTTTTATAAAAATTTGATGGCATAATATTTTAGCAGTGTTATATTATATGGTAGTTTAGTGCAAGAAGTACTCTTCTAGTACTTATTCAATCAAAGATCTGGAGGGAGGATTTTTATCTCATGCTAGAACCACATTTGACAGAGGTCTTTAGACTTAAAATTCTTGAGATTCTTCAGCCTAAAATGTTTATTAACAAAATTGAATTCTTACTCATCTAGATCAACAGAGGAACTTTTCATTTTTCACGGATCTAAGATCTATTATGGAATTCTTTTGAATTTTCTTTATGGAAAAAGAAATTGCATAGAAGAACTTTTACCTAGAGTTTGCAATTTGGTTTTTTTCCTCGTGAGAGTAGAACATACCCCTTGTATAGCGTCAAGAATACTCTGTAGAGGGCGTTTGAGAGTACTTGTAAGAGATAGAGGGAGTTTAGGATCAATTCTAAGAATTCTGAAATTTTAGCAGTTGAAAGGGGAAGAGAAGAGGAATGGTAGGGGCCTTCCCCTTTATAGAGGTTTTGGGTAACCATTCAGCCTTTGGGTGGTTTTGCTCCATAACTGTTCTCCCACTCTCCTTAGGCAGTTATCACAAGGGATAGTTTTCTTTCTTTTAAAACTGAAGACCGTCACGATAGTGCCAAGGTGCTATGAAATTTAACTGGACAACTGCTCGGGGCAGTTTGTGTTTCTAGATTCTGTAAGATGGTGACTGCACCTAGGCGTTGCGATTGCAATGTCATGGTGCCCCAAGTCTGGATTTTCATTTATTTCATTTTTTATATGCAAATAATAAAAGAAAAGAAATAATCTTCAAACCACTTCCAACCTCTTAATCTTTTCTATAGCCCTCCCATCTCCTCCTCTAAAAGCTCATAGAAGTTTTATATATATATATATATATATATATATATATATATATATATATATATATATATATCCACCTTTTCCACAACCTCACAATTAGATGACACAAAAAAGTTCTATTGAAATGCTACTTCATAAAAAATTAGCTAGGCATTCTCTTCTAAGTCATATATCTCAAAGAGAGGCTTTGACAAACTTAATGGCAATATTTAGGCAATGCTTATTATGAGGAGGTGCATAATTTTGTCGGGTAGCCTAACCTTGCTTTTGTTTTGGTGGTGTGAGAATTCTATACTAATGTGATGGAATATGTGGATGAAAAATTCTTCATGAGACATAAACAGGTCCTTTTTAGTGGTAATTGGAATAGTGCATTTTATGTTATTTCAAACTTCTCATATGACAAATTCTCTACTTTTATGGAACAAGCTTGAATATGATGAGATCATTCAATTTTTAGAAGTGGGCATCTGATGAAATTTCTTTTTATGGAAACATCATGAACTTATATGCTTTGGGCTTTATTGCTAAATTATGAGTCTAGCATGTATTCATCTTAGCATGATTAATCTCCAACAACTATTTAAGTGATGCCACAACACAGAGAGTCACATTGAACTTCATTATTTAGATAACATAACCCACGATTTAGGTGAAATTGGTGCTTGGAGCTTAGGAGTCTAGGTGCCATCACTAGGCAACTAGATGTCAAATTACAAGAAACAAATAGAGAAGCGATGCCTAAGTGCCGACCCCAATGCCTTGTTGCTAGAATCGATTCTTGTAGAAGTTCAAAAGAAAGAGCCCAATGCTAGACCCATAATTCGTGAATGCATGCAACTAGAAAGCACAATACCTAGGTGCTCGATTCTACTTCTTAGGAGCTAGCTTGATGGCTGTTACTAAATGCCTAAATTCTCAACAAATTTGTCACCTTCTGGGGGAAATTCAAGTCAACCCAATTTAATGATTTTTTTATGAATGAAAGAGGAACTTCTTCACCTATTATTTAGCTCGATTTTAGATTTTAAAAGATCCAAGAGAAGAATTTGTGGAAGCTACTTTATTGTCTTTGGAGAAGTCAAGAGGAGAGAATTCAAGGGCAATGACCACGATAATGAAGAATAGATTCTCGACATCTCCATTAGAGTTCTTCATTCATCTTCCCTTTTCTATTATTGTAACAATATTCATGTACAAGATTGCAATGATTTTTTTTCTTTCTTTATGAACTAAAGTCCTCTTCTAAGTGTTTAACTATAAATATGTCAATTTCAATTTTAATAAAGATTGAAGTTTTATTTTCTCTTAATATCACAAATTTTATTTGATGCTTTCTCATTTATTGATTTGACTAGCCAACTTACAATAGTTAAAGATTTATATTTGAAATGGAGAGGTAAAAAATGGATTTGCCATAGACAACCACGATAATTGACCATGGTTTCGAGATACCTGCATATAAAAATCCTAGGCATTTGAGAGAAAGGTAACAACAACTTTGATTAGACTTCGATAAAAATCAATTTCCAACTTAATTAAAATTTTAGCCATACAAAAATATTGATGAAACATTATCTCTAAGTTTAATCATATTGAGATTTCTCACATAAATTCCTGCTCTACTTAACTAGTAGTATTTTTGATATATTTAAAAATAAATTCTAGTTTTTTTTTGTCACGGCGCCTCAATTTCACCTTCATAATAGTCCATCAACATAACTTTAATAATTGATGTGCAAACTCACACTTTATTATTTAAGTTAATAGTGTACTCACACTTTAGTAATGTATCATAGATCAATTGGTTAGCGAAAAACTATGATTTATAGAATTAAGTGTCTTAGAGTTAAAGCAAAGAAGAACCTTGCCAAACTAATTATATAAAAAAAAATATATATATATATATATATATATATATATATAATCAAACATGAAAATATTAACACCATATATTTTAATTTAAATTATTTATTAAAATTATGATATAATAAAAATTAACTACATTATCTCATGATCCAAATTCCCAATAAAAATTTTTATGCCTATTATAAATCATGATTTATCTTATTGTTTGCATTTTTCACAAGTTTAGCTTAATAGTAAATGATTTAATCTTGAAAGCGATTATTAAATCATAAGAAATTTGAGCTAGTATCAATAGTTGACAAACTTTGTCCCACACATTTAACAATTAGGGCTCATTCTTCAAAATGATGTAACATAAATGAAAATCTAAGCCTTACATATATTTTGTGTATGAATTTATCATTAAATTAGCTCAAATGTCTAAAAAAATAAAAAAGAAGAAGAAGAAGAAGAATGGAACTCGTCAAATAGAAGTTTAAATGACTTGACACTCCATGGTAATATTATATAAATATTGTTGGAAACATGGGATTTCTCATTTATTGCTAAAGAAATTACCAAAATATCCCCATCAATTTTTTCTCAAGAAAAAAAAATAGCCACCTTTCACGTTCAATGGTGAAAATTCCCTGTCTTCTATTAGAAGTCTTTCAACATAAATTTTACAATTAATTTTTGTTTAGTTTGATGACTTTTGGGTGTATAATAAAGTAAATGCATGAGATTTTAATTTTGTGTGTGTTTGGCAAGTAAAATTTTAAAGTAATGTTATGTATTTAGAATACATTGGAAGAGTCAATTTTGGTGTATTTTCCTAAAGCGATATAAAGTCATCGTCATAAATTGATGTATTTATCATGGGGTCATCGCCGACCACCTTACCGGTTTTAATCGACCTGTCATAACCCCACTACCATCATCAACCACCGCCCACCTCCACCAAATAAATAAATAAATAAACTCATGTATTTGTTGAGTTTTAACCAAACTACCTAAAATAATTCAAATACATATATTAACTTTACACTATATTTCTTTTACACTGCATTCCTTTTTCAGGCATCCAAACAATCCCTTAGAGGATGCTAAAAAGGAGACACAAATTACAAGCTCACAATTCAATTTTTTTTTTTTTAAGAAAACATGCAGTGTATTTAGTATTTTATTAAGTCTTTTCTCTAAATGTTAGAAAGAAATTTAAAATTGAAGAAAACTTAATTTCATTCTTGATTACTTAGGGGCTATTTAGGATCACCTTTATTTTTGTTTAATGTTATATGCTTTTATTTTATTTTATTTATATTTTAATTTAAAATAAAATATATTTAGTGGAGATAGTTATTTTTGAAAGCAGTGTATTTTAAAAATAGTATTATTTATTTTAAAAAATATGAGACAAAAATAATTGAAAAAAAATATACTAAACAAATATGTATTAAAAATAAATTTTAAAAAACAAAAACAAAACAAAATTATACTTAACATGCCCTAAAGAATTATGGAAAATTTGCATGGATTTTTCTATGATACATGAATATTAGAAATTGTGATAGGGATACATGCATTTTATAAATATATGAGTTATTTCATTGATTATAAATAAAATATTTTGAAATATATTTATGTTGCATTTACAATGCAATGTAATACAATGGGTGGCAACGGATAATAGTGGCAAGCGTTCAGATACTTTGGTTAGAAGAGACTGACAACAATGGATAACAGTTGATGGGGTAGCAGTAGAGAGGAGATGGCGTAGGTGCGATGACTATGATGGCACAAGCATGTGAGGACTTATGTAAATTGTAAATTTCTTTGTTTTGGTAACTTTCAAATGCAATGAAGATAAGAAATTTAAATTCATGAAAGTTTTACAAATATTTCTCTTTATAACTAAGTTAACGAAAGTTGGAATGCAAGAAAAGTAATCCAATATACTTGACCACAAATGAATAATGTTCAGAGACCTAGAAAGTCTTCTCATTCAAATTTATCACATTTTTCTCCAGATATATAGCATATAAGAAAATAACACCATACAATTATTATTGCATGTCAACAATTAACCTTATTTGATACATCACTGTTCCCTAAAGGTAATAAAAATAAAAACTTAATTTGCCAATTTTAAACAAGTCCTTTAATAAAACCAACACAATTATTGTACTTGGCACTCATAATGAAAGACTTTCGCTAGTTTCATGTAGGCATGAGTTGTTGAATATATTATATTGTACTTGAAGTGCATGTAACTCCAATCTCCAAATTTATTTGAATTGGTTCAATAAGAAGAGCAGTGATATTATCTTTCATGGCTTGAGTAGAATATGTATAATTGTCTTGGACGTCTTGTATACTAACTCAATTACCTTTCCCAAGTTGATGATTGCTTGAAGTAAATGGATAGGTATATTAATTTTAGAAAACGTGTACTCTCTATTCAATATTTTCCACTCTTCCTCCACCATTTCCCTAAGTTTCCTGCAAGCTTCCTCCTCGGAGCATCCATGTTCCATAGCGTAACACTGCACAGCTGAAGCAACATGTTTTCTTTTCTATTCTTCCTGTAAGAAATTAATCATGTTATTAGCTTATATTCAGAGTTGGAGGTTATTCTATGATGAATTAAATTATATAAGTAAATATTTGTTAAACATATTTGGATTTGAAACTTACCTCATGTGAAGCAATGTCATTTACAACCCTAGAAAAAAAATTGATTGATTTAATGATTCGATGCATACTAGTCATCCAATCAAAGAAATCTTTAGAAATTTCATCCCTGCATCCCTATGCACTGCATGCAAGACAACTATAAGCAGATGTAATAAGGCCGACTCTCAAATATTCATCAAGCTTTGGAACATATCCATCATTTGCCCATTTGGCTTCTTGAAAGTATGCTTTGCTCAATCGCTTCATCTAAAAAATTAACATGACATGACATATTACTCACAAGTTTTTGGGGTGTTAGACATATTAATTGGTATAAAGATGATTACCTCCTCTTTAACATATTGCACATGAAATGAATATTGTTCTTGTTCTAGTTCAGCCTCAATCTCGTTGAAGGTATTGTACATGGCAAGGAACAAGTGTTGCATATATTGAGGCAAATTTTGGATATTTTCAGGTTCCCAACTATAATTGATACATAATGAAAATTTAACTAATTTTAATCAATAAGACATTAATTTTAAAAAGATTAAGTGGGGCTAATCCACATTTTACCCTCGATTGCATCAAAGTAACTAAAGCTCTTCGATTATCCCATAAACATCATAAATATCATCAAGAATAGATATTAGTGTTGCCACCTTTGTCGTCATCAATCTTGCACGTGAATAGTGGGGTTCAAAGTACCTGAAAAAAAAATAAAGCTCTAATAACCTATCACGTGTGAATGGCAATTTTGGCCAAGCTTAAATCCTTCCACCATTTGCAATGTTGATTACATCGTTACAAATGAGATAAAATTTGAACAATAATTTTAAAAGTTTGTCAAAGTAGATAATGTATTATACAAAAATATATTTGAGTTATAATCATATAGTATTTGAAAATGCAACTATCTGATAAATATAATTTATATTTTTAGTTAAAGTTATGACTTAAAGCAACTCAATGAGCAACATTTCTTATTTTATATTAACACCATTTAAAGAAGCACTACTATTCATATTTGTAAGTAAAAAAATACTATATCAATTGAAAGTTATGTGCTAGTTAGAATTAAAAATACATATGAACATAACTCCAAATTCTTTTAGTCTAAATATTTAAAAGTGTAAGAAAACTTACATGGATAAACTCCGTGCTTCATCTTGATGAATATAGTTGCAACAAAGCAAAATCTAATTTTGCAAATTTAAGCAAGGCATCATTGCCCGTGCTTTCTCTTCAAAGTATGAAATGTAATGTTTAGCGTTCAACCTATCTACTCTTCTGACCAATGGAATTTCTAAACTATTTAATACCATCTTTGATAAATATGGATCCACGTCAGAAGATAAAGACTTGAGTTGAATTTTGAAAACTCTAATGCTTTGTCTAATATTTCTTCACCGGGAATGCGAAGATGAGCCGCTTCATATAAGCTTAACAAAGCTTTTACATTGCCATTCAAGAAATCAGTGAATTCTCCTTTTCATCCAAAATTTGCTAAATACATCTGAAAAAATAATAAATAATAGACTTGAAACACTTCTTATATATATATATAAATGTATATTTTAATTAATGTTATTATGGCTAGAACTTACCAGATGAAACAATATATCTTTGTTGTCTTAGTAGACGAAAATAGAGTGCAACTGAGATCTTTATCAACCGGTTTGATGGAGTAATTTTTCTTCAATTTCCTTCTCAAAATGATAAGTTACTCCAAGACATTGAATTCTATCAATAAGTTGTAGTGAATGCGATGGATCAATGGCATCAATGAGCATTTTCCTTAACTTTGAGCTCTTCATTCTTTAATTTCAGCAATGACTTTTTATTTTTCACATACAAAGATGACCAACATTAGTTAAAAGTGATATAGAAATCCAAATGAAGAGGAAATAGTAAACCAAAAAAATATTTGGATATATTTAGTTTATTTTGAGAGATTAGCTAGTATTGAATTTAGAAGTGGTAATAAGCAAGAAATACTTTTATGAAAACCATATATTTTAAAACAGAATTTTATTTTATTTTGTTAAAGAAAAACAGATAAACGTACAAATTTATGAAATTACTTACATAAGAAGAAAACCATATTAAATATACTAAAACCATAAATTTTGCAACTTCAAAAAAAATCATCTTAGATCCAAAGTTAATTAGTTCTTTCACACTAAAAGTTCAACCAAGTTTTATTTATATTTTAGAAGAACATATTGCCATCGACCTATTGACCAACTTTACTATATTATTTTCCATTGATTAATATTGTTGAAGGAAATGGAACACTGACATACAAATATTAATATTGTAGAAGAATATGGATGTCTTTATTCCAATAAGAATAATACATATAGAAATATGGAACAAAAGATAACAAAATTTGGTAAATTTCTAACATTTTATCTTATCCATAATTTTATTTTGTTAAAAATATTTTATTAATTAGAAGCTGTGTACAAGATAGTTACAAACAAATATATGAGATTTATTATAAACATGATGATATATCTTGAAATCATGATGCATATACCTAAAGCTAGAGCTTTTCGATGTTTCATATTTCTCAAATTTTAATATTTCAAAAAAAAAATTATGATTTATATAAAATTTAGATTTAAAATAAAATATGTTTGGAGTGAATAATTATTTTTAGCAATACTCAAAATATCTAAAATATATTTTAAAATTTAAAAAATACATAAAAATTCATCAAATAAATATATTATTGAAAACATCATAAAAAATTAAAATAAAAATACAATAAAATTGGACCCAAACACGCCCTAAGAAAATCTTTTTTTTTAATTGCATCTTTTCTATAGCTTCACAAGTTTTGAAATAACAGATTTATGAATATGATAATATAATTAACAATATGGTAATGTGGAGAATTACTACAATATTTTCAATTATTTGATGTAGAATTAACTAAAACCTTATTTGCTTTAACAATCTCTCATGACATGAAATCTATCATATCAATTATCCCACATTGATAGATTAAAAGTTATCTATATTTTATACTAATATATTTTCAATTATTAACGTAGGATCAGCCGATGGAAAAATTTAAGGCTATTTTATACTAATAATTGAAAGCTTTACCATATTTATGTTAGTTAGTGGTTTGAGATGAAGAAATCAGCCCAAACGCTTGGGTGAAAATTTGACTGAACTTCCTCAGTATGATTACAGGAATGAAGATTCTCCATTTCGAGTTGCTCGGTTGTGTGCATCATCTCTTGCATGGTCATGCTATTTATAAGCTAAAATTACAGATATTTCTAATTTTGTTAAATTATGATTAAAATATGCGAATTAGAATTCAACCCTGTAGAAAAACTTCCATTTCAATTATTAATGTAGCAAAGAGCCTTCTTAAATTCTTCGTTTTCATGTTTTGTTTTTATTTATTTTATTTTCAATTGTCAGTAGCAGAATGGTTCAGAAACACTTTGTTACATAAAAAAAAATAGCGGCAGTGGAAAATAACAATTATATATATATTCAGCACTTTATATTTTACTCTTTGGGGCAAAATAAGTATGATTTAAAACGTAATTAATAATTTAAGTGTAAAAAAAAAAATTTGATATAACGAGCGACTATTTGTCACATAACGAATCGCTAATGCCTTAGTTACACAAGTGGGGTCGTTCATTTTCATTTCACTTTTCTCTTTATCGACGCACAGAATCCCCCCTGATTTCCCCATCCAGTGGATTCGTAAACAGCTCCCAACCGACAGAACCTCCCCACCAATAGAAGACACGCTCGATTGCCTCTATTTATTTTTCTGTCCGTCCCTTTGTCCTGGAGGAACAGGTCCCCTTTGGCAAGCCACCTATCCACAACTCTTAGCCACGGGTTTGTTCCCAGATCCAACCCAAATGCTTAAATTATAAGCTATCTCTCCATTCCTTGTTAGTAACATTGATGCGATCTTATCACACACACATTAAATCTCAACTATTTTCATGTGTATTTGTTTAGGTTGTCTTGATTAGTAGGATTGGGCTTGATTTGCATTTGAGCGTATTTAAGATAATTCCAATCAAATGGTATTTTTAAGAATGCATTGCTTAGTAACCCACAAGAAGAGCATTGTTAGATTAGCTTTGGCAAAAGGCAAGTTGACCTATAGAATTTAAAAAGTAAAACGTGGTTTTTTAAGTGGGAGTAGGATTTGAGATGGATTTAAGCAAATCCAATGAAATATATTTGGTTAAGTTAAATCTCATACCTTGTGTAATCCAAAGAAGCTGATTTGTATGGTCAAATCAAAAAAATTCACATAAAATGAATTTATAGATTTTGTGTAAGATTTCAGCTGGATTTATTTTAAATCTAATGAAATGGTATCTTTGGCTAAGTTAAGTCTGTTGCTTTCTGTAATACAGTTAAAGCCGCTTGTACAAGTTATATCCAAATTTACTAAATCATACTGTGATTGATTGTATTTTAACACTTTATTTAGTGTTTAGGGTATATTATTTCAACAATAAGCGAGTTGGTCTCGTTGCTCTTATTCTACGCTATTAACAAGTGTTGATGATCAATTTATTCCAACTTATGTTGAAATCATCATCATTAAAGTTCCACACATCTTATGGATTTGAAACAAAGAGATCACTACATATTGATTTAGACATAGTTAATATGACATGTCGAGGGAACAAATTTATAACATCATATTTTGATGATGAAGTTTGTGATGTTATATTGATGAAGCTTCAGACATTAGTGCTGGAACAAATTTATAACATCACTTTTTGATGATGAAGTTTGTGATGTTATATTGGATGAAGCTTCTCATCAGACATTAGTGCTCTATGTGGAAGTGGAAAATATTTATATTGCATTCGCATCAGCTGATCCTTCCATAAGGCCAACAGATATTCCATCAAATTTTACACTGGATTTCATCTCACCCGACCTTAACGTAAGAGAAGCTTTGAGGAATTAAATCCCCAATAATATCTTGTAGATCATAAGCTATTTTCATTGTTAATTTTTCCTATTAAACTTTGGTATTCAGGTAGAAGTCGAACTAGAAATGGTGTAGGTGTGGTTATAGATAAAAGTTTGAAGGATAATGTTATAAATATTAATAGATGTGGAGATAGAATTATAGCTTTAAAGATTATTGTTGATACTATGATTATAAATGATATAAGTGTTTATGCTCAAGTAAGTTTGGATGTAAGCTCAAAAGAAAAATTTGGAATGAATTAGGGATTAATACAAAAGATACCTCTTGAAGAAAAAATATTTATTGGAGGAGATTTAAATGGACATGTTGGTAAAGTGGTAGAAGATTTTAAAAGTATTCATGGTGGTTATAGATTTGGAGTGACTAATGAAGAATGTAGGACTATATTAGATTTTACTTTAGCTTATGATTTTGTAGTTGCTAATACTTTATTTAAGAAAAGAGATGATCATATTATTACTTATAAAAATGGAGCTAGTATAACAGATTGATTATTTTCGATAAGAAAAATTGATCACATATTGTTAAGATTGTAAAGTCATTCCAAGTGAAAGTTTAAGTACCCAACATCGATTGTAAGTTTTAGATTTTAAGATGAAAGATTGTAAGAGAAAAATAAATCAAATTATTGTCTTAGGATTAAATGGGGACACTTAGAGAACACAAATAAAATATTTTAAGAGCAAGCTACAAGAGCTTATAATTTGGGATTTTCATAAGGAAGTTAATATTATGTGAGAAAAAAAGCAGCAAATGAAATTAAGTAAGTTGCTAAAAATGTGCTTAGAGAGTCAAAAGGAAAAGCTTCTTTTAATAAAAATAGTTGGTGGTGGAGTCAGAGTGTGCAAAAAAATATAAGAAATAAGAAGTAATATTATAAAATTTGGTTTAGATATAAACTCAAAATTGGGAAAAATATAAAGTAGCCTATAGAGATTCTAAGATATATATGATGCAAAAATTTAGCTGATTTATATAATAGATTATATACCAAAAGGTGAAAGATGTATGTATAAGTTAGCCAACCAAATTGATAGGAGAAGTAAAGACCTAGTTCAAGTGAGGTGTATTAAGGATGAAAATAATAAAGAGCTTTTCAAAAAAAAAAGGATATTGAAAATAGTGGATGAGATAAACTTTTCAATGAAGGACCTAAAAGTATGATTGATTTTAGCAACTTAATACCTTAAAAAAAAAAAATACAAAATTTTGTTTTATCATCGATAACTGTTAGAAGCATTAAAGAAAATGTAATGTGGAAAACAGACCGATGATATTCCAATGAAGTGTGGAAATGTTTAGGAGATCAAGGAATTTCGAGCTTACAAATCTTTTAATGTTATTTTAAAGACTAAAAGATGTCGATGAGTGGTGGAAGAGTTTGTTGGTTCCTATATTTAAGACTAAAGGAGCACAAAAGTGTGCAAATTATAGAATTAAGTTAATGTGTCATACATTAAAATTTTGGGAGAGTAATGAGCATAGTATAATGATACAAAAGTTTCTCACAATCAATCTCATGAAATCAACTATGGATGCTATACATTTGTTATGTGGTTGATGGAAAAGCATAGAAAGTATGAGGATCTACATATGATATTTATTGATGAGAAAGCTTATGATAAAATTTGAGATGTTCTTTGGAGAGTTCTAGAACAAAGTAGTTAATATTAGTTATATTCAAGTCATTGGATATCTATACTAGATGTTACTTGTGTCCAAACACAAGGAGGATTGACAAAATATTTTCTGTTTTTTGATTACAAAGATCCTTTAAACCCTTATCTTTGCTTTTAGTTATGGATGTTCTTACTAGGCATTTGGAAGATATACCTTAGTGTATGCTTTTGGGATGACATTCTTCTTATTGATAAGACTAGAGAGGAGTCCAAGAGAAACTTGAATTATGGAGGTCAACATTAGAGTCAAAGGTTTTCATTCAAGTAGATCCAAACCAATATATGGAGTGTAATTTTAGTTGTAGAAGTTCTATATGGTATGACATTAGGTGAACAAGTCATTAATGCGGAGCATGATTTTAGGCTCATTGTTGAATGATGGTGAAATTAGTGGAGATGTTATTAGTAGAATTCAAGTTGGATGGTTGAAGTGGAGGAATGCATATGGCTTGGTGTAATAGAAAAGTTTCACTTAAACTTAAGGGAAAATTTTATAAGGGTGGTAAGACCTACAATGACTTATGGTTAGCCAATGAGCATAAGACTAAGTTATGTTACAAGATGAGGATGCTTAGGTGGATGAGTTACTCTTAGAGATAAAATGCAAAATGAGTATGTTCGAAAAGTTGGAGTTCTTCAGATGATAAGATTAGAGAGAGTCATGATGGTTTTCACATACAATGTCATATCCAATGACTGGTTAGAGAGTAGATGCATATATTTCCTTGTTAAGAAAGGTAGAGGTACAAAACGACTTGGTTAAGATGTATAAAAAAATAACCTTAGTATACTTGAATTAAATGAGAATTTGACACATAAGGACACAAATGGAGACGATGGATTCATGAACTTAGTGTATAAAGGCTTGATTGTTGTTGTATGCAATACTTATGTTACTTATGTAATAGTATTATAGATTTATAGATAATGTTGTATTTCTTTGAATGAGCCAATTGTGGCACTAGTAGTGCAGATGATGAGTATGAGACCATGAATAATGACTCAACTAGTGCATTTGAGAACAAGGAAAGTGATGATTGTTTACTATTCTGCCCACATTATGTTAGCATATGATATTAAATAACCATTTATTTTAGAATATTAAAAATTAAAGTCAGATGATTTCTAATAATGGCTATGTCCACATTTGTCAAACCACAAGAGAATCTTGATAATATTTTTGATGATAAGAGCACATATGCATTAACCGATGATGTTGATATTTCAAGTGAACTTGTTGAATGCATATGTTTTATTAGTAAAAGAAGTCTTCGCCATATATTAGTTGTTTCATAAATAATAAAGGTCAAATATAGTAACTTCAAACCAAGAACTTTTACGAATATGTGTACAAGACATCATCTTACTAGAGATGTCACCGCACATTGTAGTCGCAAAGAACATTTATGAGGTGCAGAATCTCACATTGGAGATCACCATGGCATAAATATAGTAATAGGGATTGACCATCGCGTGTCTAAATTCATTGATTATTTCATTCTACCTATATGTTTAAATTATTCAAAAATGGAGATTATCAATCAAAAAATCATTCAATGTCAAGGTATCTTATATGAAGGATTCATGCTAGGTGTAAGGCAATTAGAACAATTTTTGGAAATTAGAAGAGTCTTAGTGTCTCTCATATCTTCATGATCATTTCTACTTTACATGTACAATTTACATAATATAGTCAAGCATCGCATTTCATTTTATAATTTTGGGCTTCCATCAATTTAAGTTGTCATATTTGATGGTACATTCTGCTTGGAAAGTAACGAGGAACATTTTTACTATAGTTGGGATCAATTTAAAACAAAAGTTGTTTAATATATGAATCTAAATCAAATGAATCATGACTTTGATTTCTATATGTTAGATGCTGAGTGACTATAAGGCATGACCTATGTATAATATCGAAACATGCCAACTTACTATGTGGTTGTAGAGACATATTTTCTTGAACTAGTATTGTGGGCGAAAAAATAAAAAAAGAGAATGGGCATTGAGATGTAGAATTTTTTTTTGGATCACAAGTTGCACTAGTTGAGAGATAGTGTTGAAATACTTTAGACCGTAAGATGATAAAATTAACCAATGTGATCCTGTAATTAATTTAAATGAGGTGGCATAGGCTAAAAATGATCGCTACATTACCATATGTGGTGTACCATGAAAGCACATCACATCCATTCCGATCGCATTTAACATATGCCTTTTAATGTATGGTATAATTCATATGTAGACTAATTTGAGTTTAATACACTTTATTGGGAGCTTCCTACTTCTAGACACTTTCGGATCTGAGGTGCATCGACAATATCTTCCAGTACTTTAGGACCTAAATACCTTAATTACACTCATTGGGGGGGCTTCTAGCACATCTATATGAGCTATATGTCTAGGCCAATATGGTTTGCTTACATCTACTATAGATGGTTTTGGGAGCACCTTCATGGAGGGAGGCCAACACTACATGTGCCATGTTCGAGAGATTTGGATGGGCTGAGCATTAGGTTGAGGAAAAAATACTTCTTGGTAATTCAAGTTGATTCTTATATACATGTTCTAAATATATTATTTAAATAGGTGGAATGAGTATTGTGCATTAGATGCCGGAACGTAGTTTATACATGAATGAGCTGGATGGTTTTTTATGGTATGACTTGAGTCAATATGTTATATTTTATAATTGTAATCAATGATACAATATAACTTGTAACATAGGTTATTTGGGAGCCTTATACTAAATCAGAATGACAATCGGACATATGCTTAGTTTCGGTATTTGGCTAGTATGTGCCCCACTCATTTGGAAGAGGGTAGAATGACACCTACCGACTTAGGACTTGGACTTCTACACGGATTGGCATGTAGACCCTAGCTTCAAATGGGTCGATGGCCGTGAAAAAGCTGATGTTGACAAGGTTGACTATCATCAGCTACACATAGTTGTGTGGGAGAGGAGGAGGGATTATATAATTGATGGCTTAGAGCAATGATAAAGCGGCTATTAATCTCATGTCACGGTTTGATCTGGTTTATTTTATTGAAGGCCCCGACAAATCTTCCTACCACATATTATCATAGAGCACCTGTAAAGCGAGTATATGTGAGTAATCACATTAATATTCTGAGACTTTCAATATGTTGATTACATAATGAGGCAAATTTCTAATATTATTTTTCATGCGGTGAGCACTTCTTTACTTTTAGCTTAGATGATCATGAGTTACAGTTGGTTGTAAGTAAATATGAGAAGCTTTGCAGGGATATGAGGTTGCATGCATATAACACATGTTATTAACTGCGAAGGTGTCTCAAGAGGTTTTACCGAGACTATGACTTGAGTATCCATATACATATGTTGATCCAAGTCCATCTACATATCATCTAGCTCTCTCACAACCACACACTTTTACCTTTAAAGGACTATCCTATTCACACATCCAAGACCTTTGCATCATGATATACCACATGTTCATGAAGAACTTGCATTGGAGAGCCACCATCGATTGTCTACATGCACTGATCGATACACCTAAGGGTGGTGCGATTCCATGCAGTGGTGGAGGTAGCTATTTAGGATAGTGTTACTCACGTGTTTAGAGTACATTGTGTTTATTTTTTGGCTATATGTCATATGTTTCATTTTTTGGATTGTCATATGGATGCATTTTTTACTATCTTGAGTACTTATCAGATTGTTTCATATTTATACTTTTTTATTTTTCATCTGATTATTAATAGTAGACTCTAAACTTTAATAAAAATTGTGATAATATTCATCTAGTTCATAAGATGTAAAGGCTTCTGTTTCAGTATATTTTCAAACACATATATAAATAAAGTGTATTTTGAATCTAGTAGTGGAATTCTAACATTGGAGATCAAGCAATCAAAATGAGTGAACATTTTAGATATCTTTTATTGATTGTTTACAATAATTGACGAAAGATATTACTTTCATGATTACTAAAATTTAATCGGCCGAAAAAAATAAGGAGAAAAATTAAGTGCTTAACATATGAGTTTCTTTTTTTGGAATGAAAAGCTTTATATGTGCTTCGAAAGGTTAGAGTAGCTCCAATGACAGATAATGTTAGACCTAGATCCAACCAAACTACCAAATTACCTTTTTTTTAAAAATAGTTGTAGGCAAGTCGTAACGGTGGATTACCATGTAAATTGCAATTCGCCCATTAAACGAGCAACGCTCTGCACTTCACCGGAAGCGCCACGGTTTCTATGTGGCAAGGCATCCATTAAGGGCTACTATACCTAAATCTAAAATTTTAATATACTTAAATTTTTAATTACATTTTAAATTATACTTATTTAAAAAATTTCCCTCCTTGGGCCATATCTATTTTAAGTACCCTCACATTTGCCTCCAAATTACATCCTCTATTGTAAGTTCTTCCTCAGCAAGAAGTTGAAATTTTATGCCTAAGTTCGAAGAAATATTATTAATATCAAATTAAATAATTTTATTATGCATCAAGGATGAAGTTAGCCATCCTTGCTTAGCAACTTCAAATGACCAAGAGCCATCTTTATTCAAAGAAGTTTGATCTATAATGATCTTCAATTTATGTCTTTTGGATTATCTTCTTTTTTAGAAACCTCCATATGCTTCACAAGAGACGACCAGCTTGTATAATATATTTTTGTTAATCATAAACTCTAGATCGTAATCTAATTCTAGTATCAAATAACATTTAAAATTTAAACAAAATCTAACTAAAATTTATAAAAATGAAATTAGTAGAACACACAAACACTCAAGCAATTATATTTCAAACATACTAGCTTAGCATTAGCAGGTATCAAGCTTACTTATTCTAGTGGGCAATGCATACAGACTCAAGCAAATAGTAGATGCAAGCAAATAAAATTAATTTTAATTTTATTATAATAGTTCCTTTTATTAAGCATAGTCTTCTACAAAAAAAATCTTATTAGTTTAATAAGCAATGCCCTAATATCTAGTTTATGAGCAAGTAATCCTAATATAAATAAGAAATTAAAATAGGTTTATCATGAATCCAAATAGCACATCCTATTCTTATTTTTTATTATTTATTATATAAATAAATTTAACTTTAAATTTTTTTAAAATATTTTTAATTGTTTATTATGAATAGAAAAATATAAATAAAAATTAAAATAGTAAATAAATATATATTTTATTAATATTTTAATAAATAATTTTTTAAAATTTAGAGGAGACATAATATAAAATACTTTGTAGATAAAAGTAAAATTATAAAAAAATTACTAGAATATCTTAAAATTTTAGAGTGCCTACAGGGCAAACTATCATATATCTTGTTTTAGTTTAGTACATTTAAGCATTGGCTCAAATGGGTCAAACACCTAGCTCAACTAAGGAAATAGGTTTGGGAACTAAATTGGATCATTATGGGATAATTCTTTGGGCAATTAAACCATAGGATAGGCTAATCGAAAGCTTTAACAATTTATGATAGCAATTCATCCTAGTTGGAGTGCTTATATGAGTTTAATAGGTCATAGGGAACCAATTATTAGTCAAATAGCTTAATGGTGTGCTAAAGTTTCATTTCAAAACCAACTTTTTATATTGTTTTATTCAGTACCCAAGATAAGAAGTTTTAACACTTATCTAATCTACCATAAAGGTAATGAATTAGCCATAAAAATTACTCAGGACATTAGAGACTTTGCTAAAAGGATTTAGAGACTTCTATTAATACATGAGTTCGCATATATAAGTTATGAAGCTATTAAATCAATAGGTAGTTCAATGAACTACAAAGAAATCGGAAGTTTGAATAGGATGAGTCCAGAATCAAAAATCTTGGCAAGATACATATAATTTTCAACACAAAAAAAACTCTTCTTTCAATAAAAATCGATCACATGATTTTTTATACTGATATTTATTTCAACTTTCAATGTGAGATCGAAAGTAGGGATGTCAAAAATTGAGCTGACTCGACAACTCGACAGGAACCCGACTCGAAAAATTCGGGTTGACCCGAAAAATTTTTAGGTCGGGTTCAGGTTGAAGAAATTGACCCGCATGATTTTTCGGGTCGGGTCCGGGTTGACTCTCCAACCCGAAATTGACTTGATTTTGACCCGACAACTCGAATTTGACCCAAAATTGACCCGTGAACTCAAAATTGACTCGATTTTTACACACGAACCTGAATTTGACTCGATTTTGACTTAAAAATATATATATAAATAGATCATTCGGGTCGTGTCCGGTCAATCAGGTTGAAGTCGGGTCGGGTTCGGGTTGAAGTTTTTGACTCCTGAGTTCCCTCTGAGACGCGTGTTTCCATCTTATTCTTGAGCATAGTTTAGAATTGACGTGGTTCTCATATATTTATATAAGTAATTATTTTTCTTTGATTGTAACTTTTAAATTTTCTTTGTCTTAATACCCTTTTTTTAATTGTTTTTGGGCTTTAATGAGAAGCCGGCGTGAGGCTCATTTTATTCTCTCTCTCTCTCTCTCTATATGCTCATTTAACTATTATATTGAAAAAAAAGTTGAAATGAGAGCTAATTTTGCAGTTTTAAATGTCCCTCAATTACTCTTAGTGAGATGTATCTAAATGAGTGAGTGGTCTTATCTTGAGTTCAAGTTTTTGCACATGCATTATATGTAATTTTGGGATTAAATTATCTTTTCATGATCTAACCTAGTAAGAATAATTCAACTATTGCTTTCAAAAAAAAAAAATGAAGATGGCACTCTTCCTAAAGCTAATAATAATGCAAAATAAAATTTGTTTTAGAATTTTGTTATGACTAATTCTTCAACTTGAATGAAATATTACTTCAATATCCCAAATATATATAAAGTAGTTCAACAAGCACATAAGTAATTTTGTCTTTCATCATGCTAGTAGACTCTTTTTAAGTGTCTTGGACATCTATGTATACTAATTGATTAATGTTTGTCAAGTTCATGTTTGTTTAAGGTTATGGCTTAACAAGCTTTTCACTAATTATTCAAGATGTTAAACCTTTAATTTTTTTAATGTTAAATAGCACTTTTCTAAGATATTCTGAATGAAATGAATATTGTTCTTAAGATTGTTTGTCCCTAGACTCTTTGAATGTGCTAGACAATGTACATAACACATATTGAGGGAAGTTTAGACATTTCAAATTTTCAACTTCAATTGATACATAATTAAAATTAAACTAATATTATTTCATTAAAGCATTAAATTTGAAAATAATGAAAATAATGTAGTCAATATTTTCTTCTCAATTACTTGTAGAAGCAATGGAATCTCTTCAATTGTCCCATAAATATCATAAATTTCAACAAGAATGAATAATAGAGCTATTACCTTTGTCATCATCAATCTTGCATGTGCATAGTAGGTTTCATAATATACTAAAAGTATTTAAAAATAAATATCTAACAATTTATGATGTATTAATGGAAGCCTTTTCACCATATATAGTATATAATTTATCTGAACAAAGAGTAAAACTCTAGGATAGTTGTCAAGGTAGACAAGGGGTGAAGTATTACAAATTTGACCAATAATCTTACATTATTTAAAAAAAGCTACTAAATGATAAAACTCAAAAACAATTTACTTTAAAGCCACGATTAAAGTTAACAAATTTAGAAAGAATTTTGATGTTACATTCACACTTTTTTAAGAAGAATGGTTATTTATATTACCGATAAATAATTCTAAGAACAACCTACCTTACATATTTTATTTATTGAAAGTAAAATGGGTTAGTTATAAATGAGTATGGATATTACTTAAAATTCATGTAATCTATATAAGAAAACTTACATGGCTAAACCTAGTGTTTCATCATGATGAATGCTTTGCAAAATTAAGGATCATTACACATGATATTTTTTTCAAATAGTACAATGACTTTGAATAATTCAAATTTCCTATTTAAAAAATAAATATTTATATTGACTTACTACTTAGTGATTAAAATGTTCAAGATTTATGTATCAAGATTGATATCCTTGAAAGTAAAATATACATTTATGAAATAGACTAAATAAAACTTTTCATGCATTCACTAGTACTTATTTTGATTCTTACATGCATGCTATGAACCTATTATAGATCTCATATGCATACTCATACATATTCAAGAAATCAAAATAAATATGGACTTACAAAATTTATTTATGCATTTTTTTCCAAGTATTACATAAAATAGTAGGCAAAGTCATGTTGCATATGTATGCTCTTTTAGAGGATTCATATAATTTAAATATTCATCTACACGCTTCTAGTTTCATAATTTAATTTGTATGGTTTACCAATTATACATATATTTATTTTTAAATCTTCAAACATTTTTATTTTGCTCACCCAAGTCCATAATGTTGTGGATTCAAATTTACTTGGATACCAAAAATCTAAGAAAATAAATTAATATTTTATGCTTATCTTCATGAAGGACAATAAAAATAAGTTGGTGATCATTTATAATAAACATAACTTTAGTGTTGAAGGGAATCATAGTTAACAAATATTATCAGTTTTCAACATTTTTCATAAGTTCTATGTTGTCCTAGGTTAGTTAAATTTAATATAGATGTTTAAACCAATGGTTCCAAATGACTATTTCAAATCTCAGGTTATCCATAACACTCTATTCAAGCACGTGAGTTGTAAATACCTCAATATTGCCATTCTCTATGTGTACAACTAAGAAAACTCTTGCCACTACTTGAATTGAGAATTTCTTGTAAAATATCTTTAACATTTCAAGATTTCATGTATTTTCTTTACTCTTCTTGCTTCCTAAAGGAGTAAACCTCAAAAAATAGCCTTGTTGAAGTTCGTCTTGCATTCAAGTGAAGATATAAGAAGTGCTTTAGGAGATCAAAAAGTGTTGATTGTAAAAGAAAAAAAGATTGAAATTTAAGTTCTTGACTCTTCTCATTTTGTTATCATGTTTTATCATATTGCACTTTTATTTTTCTTCTAATTGTGGAACTTTATTTCTTACTACTTTGTTTATTTCATTTAGTTTCTTATTAATAGCATAAGTCTAAATTTTAAATGATTAGACAATTTACCCATTCACATAAGTGCATTCAATCTTATCAATTTGAAGGATCTATTTAAATACATAGCAAGTTCCAAGTTATCTAATAAAATTATAATACAATGAATACCAAAGAAAATAAAATTTGGAAAAGAAACTTCAAATAAAAAAATTATTTTAGGAGCCATAGTTTGGCCAAAATTGCCACTCAACACTTCCACATTTAAATGTCTTAATTGTTTTCGCCACTTACAACACCAATATCACATATGTTACAAACTCAATTCTACTTCAAAATTATTGGGACAACAAACTCCATCCTCCATCAATGTGAATCACAAACCTCTTTTTCTACATATTATTTCTATCAACCACATATCTCCCCATGATACTATTATATTGCTATCCTCCATACTATAATATACTAGCCTCTTCAATATGCAACATAGTAATCAATGTATGGTATAATTAGCAAGCTCTTTTTTAATACAAATTTCTAAGCTAAGATTCTATTTCCTTGAGCAATTCAACAGTAAAAAACTCCTAGCTTAGACCAACCACTTATCTCATCACCAATACAATTGCTCTACCATCCTTTGTACCACTACACCTTTTCCACTTTCTCTTTAATGTGAAAATACTAGGAATGTCGAATACACTTTACAAATATTTGCCTAAGATAAATTTCTGAGAATAGTTACAACTCACATTATGACTTTGAAACAAGAAGAGCAAAAAAGATTAAGTCATTGATTTAACACCATAAGATTATTGACCTCATTTTTAGTGATGGTGACATCTATTCTCTTTATACATAGGTTTTCATCTTGGTATTAGGATTTTCTCACTTAGAGTTAAGACACTTCTAATTGTTAGGGGGATGCCCTAAAACAAACCCAAAAACTCAATCAATCCTAAGGTTAGACCCTAATTGGACTAGTGTACCTCACTTAGCCCTAACTAACCCAAACTCCTATAGACTAAGCCAAATTTATTTTAAATAAATCTGAACCTCAAACACAAACTCAATTACAAACCAAACATACTTGGCTTCAAATGAACGAACTAACCCACTTAACTCAAATTAGCCCATTTGACCTATTTAGATTACCTAAATTAAATTTAAATTGATTCCAACCAATTGAGGTCCGATTTGACTAATCGACTCAATTGACCCAATTTGACCCATTTGGGCCTAAGGGGGATAAACCCAAAATTAACCCAAACTATTTGCAATTGAACCTATTCAAATCACTTGAAACCTCGATTAGAAGCCTAATTAGGACCTACTTCGGCTAATTAGCACACTAAGTCCAAGTTAGCTAAATTGGACCATATATAGATTAAATCAAATCTAATTCAATCCAAATTAGATTGTACCAAACCAAGTATTTTAAATACTTTAAATTGATTGTTGAGGATAATTCAATGATCAATTGAACAAATTTTGTCTACTTTCCCAATTGACCCAACTTAGCTTAATTTGATCGACATGAACCATATCGAGCCAAAACTAAATCCAAATTAAATTGAATTAATCCAATCACTCCTACATGTTTCAAATTAACATTTAAACATGATCCAATAACTCTAGGCCTAATTTGGTTAATTAGTTAACTTGACCTAACTTGACCTTTGGGGGTAGATTAAGTCAAACTTAAATTAAATTAAATTAAACCTAAACTAAATTGATCACTCAAATCACTTAGGACAATTAATTGAACTCAATCTAACCATCCTATTGGTTCAATTTACCCAATTTGATCAACAGATCTAAGTGAACTCAGATTGACTCGATTAGGCTAATTTGGTCAAATCTAAAATAAACTTAAATCAATTACAATCAGTCAAACTCAATCAATTTAAACAACACATTAAAATAATTAAAGCATATTCTAAACCCAATTTGATCATGTAAAATGTTTGGCCCAACCCGACCCATTTAGCTTAACTCAAGCTAACCCAAATATAAAGGCTTCAAAAGTAACCCAAACTAAACATATGCACACCCAGCTTGACCAAATCTCTACATGTATGAGTTGGTACTACAGCTTCGAAGAGACAGTGTAGATGTCAATGGTAGAGAATGACAGTGAGTGTGTGTGTGTGAGATAGTGTGTGTGTGTGTGTGTGTGTGTGAGTGAGTGAGTGAGAAAGTGCAAAGCTCCAAAAACATACCATCTCCTCACATCCCATCATCATCTCTTCACATTAGTCCATTTTCATGGCTTGGAGTTATTTTAATTACTTAACCACTTCCCAAAATGAATGCTAACTACCTCCATTAATGGCTACTGATGTAGCACATCAAGAAAGAATGGAAAGAAGGGGGCCTATTACAAGATTTTAAGTTATGAGACATGACTATGAGTGCGTGGAATTTTATTTGAAACACCACACATATCTTGGAGTTACTTATTTAGATAATCAAATACATTATTAAGGAATAAATAAAGTATCTTGAAAGATAAACATATTACCCTATAATAGATTTGATTACTTAATAAGGACTCCTAAGATTGATGGGTCTTCGATGTACCAGAGATTCTTCCCTTGAACTACATAGAGAGGTAGAACATGGCTTATTTTATTGTAGGGTTCATAATTCCCTATAAGGGAAAGCCCCTATAGTTAATTACATCTTAGAAGAAAAGAATTCCTTCTAAGAATACTCTAATAAAGAAATTGACTTTCAACTCTATGGTTTTCAAAGTATATATTAAAAGGATGGTTAATTCAAAATTTCAAGTAGAATGCTTCAAGGGGGAAGATTTCTTTTCGGAAGCCAAATAGGATTGAGTAGGAAATGCTTTCGGATTCTGAAAACTCAGTAAGCATTTCAACTATCCTATTATGGGTTTTATATTTTTAAAATTAAATTATTTAGAATTTTGAGTTGGGATTTTATTAGAAATTTAAGATTTAGATTATAACACCACAAGACTATAGAAATGCCTAAAATTTAAAAACTTATTTCAATTAGGTGCTTCAGAACCTGAGTCTAAAACTACTTCTCACATAAGCAAAAGTTTTGGACTAGTCTAATTTTTATAAATTATAGAGTTATTGATTCTTTTTCTCACTTGAGAAGATAAACCTATCCCGACTCTTCTGGGCTTACTTCCCACTAGAAAAGGTTGCCAATTAACACCACCAAGTGATTTGAAATTCATGATTTAAAGTCTTATGAATGAAAGATGGTTGGGCTGTTGTCTTTTTTAGGAAAGGAATCTAAGAATCCTAAACTCACTTCTTAATCCCTAAGATCATGTAGGGTATGGAATGCATCTAACTAATACACATTTTTTAGATTTTTTTTAAGTATTTTGATTCATGATTTATTTGAGGTCTTGGGTATGTATTTTTTATGCCTAATATCATGCAATTACAGATGGTCATGTGCCAAATCAATAAAAAATATCAAGCTTTCCCAAGAAGGTTGTCATCCTCAAAGGTCAGATGCCCCTTATGTGCAATGAGAAAAGTTTTCCAATTCAGGGATGGAAGCAATATGATTGCATGATATCCAAAATATAATTATTTCTAATTGATTTTAAGTTATTCCCTAAGACTTTAATTTAAGTGATGTTTTGAATTTTCTTTATTTTTATTTGAGTTATTTATATTTAAGTTGGGTAGAAAATTTAATTTTTCCTATGAGCCTAATCGTCCAGGCATCCAATCACATGAAAGCAAAACATAGAAAGAAGCCTAGAAAAGCATATTGATTCTATTGTGCACCCCAAAGTAAATCAAGCTAGATTTAAATAAACAAAATAGGCATGGTGTGACTGGGTATCACTACACTTCCTGAAAAAAAAAAAAAGTTAGCAGCCAAGCTTTGCCCTTATTCAATCCAACCTAGAACTAAAAGTTTGATCTATGGGGTCTTTATCAACTTCAGGATCGTCACCTTCTTCATAAACCTCTTTAGGCTCCACTAGGGACCATCAAATAGGTACAGTCAGCTCTTATTAATCTTAAATCCTATAGACCCTAACCTATTTCTAGGCTCAAATTATATTTTAAAATTTTAAAATAAAATCCTAAATCCAGCAAAATAGACATTAAGATAAACATGCAGCATAGCAATAGTTTATATTTTAAACATATGAGCTTAGCATCAGTGATTGCCAATCCCACCTATCCTATTGGGCTATGCTCAGGGACTTAAGTAGTACCTGATATCATTTATTTTTACATCAGTCTCTTTTAAGCACAACCCCTAAAGAGAATAGTATTAGCCTAAAAGAACACCCTAACATCCAAACTTGTAAGCAAAAATCCTAACCATCCAGTATAAAATAATACATAACAAAAGCAGCACATCATAATAAACACATCGACTTAACCAAATTCTAGGGTCAGTGACCTAGCATTAGAGTGTGTGAAAAGAAGGTTTGTGTGGCAAGTCTATTCTAGGTTTTGTTTAATTTTAAGTTTGATTTGAATTCAGAGTTTGTTATATTCTACCATTGGATGATTTTGATTTAAATGATTTAATTGATTTTCTTAAATTTCACAACAATTTTGAGTTCATTTTTATGTTTAAGTTGAATTTAAGTTTTAAAGAATGAATAATAAGATAAATTGCATGATAAAATCTATTTTATTCAACATCCTAATCCTAATAAAATGAAACTTTCACCCTGAGATGAAAATTTATTCTAAGGGTCAAACTAAGAACTTGAATATCTTAATTAGCTCATTTGAATTTATTTAAATGATTTAATTTAATTACATTTTATTTGATTGATGTTTGTTTTCTTTAGTTTGAATTTGTTTGACTTCATGTATTTTGACTAATTAATTTTGATTCATTAGATGTTTGATTTAATTAAATTTTGATAGTTCAATATCCTTTGAATTAATATTTAATTCTTTTCTCTTGGGTTTCAATTTAAAATTTTAATTTATATGATATTGATTAGATTATTTCAATGTTATTTAAATTTAATGATTTTATCTTTTCATTTAAGTTCGATTTGATTTAGTTAAAATATTTTAGTTTAATTAACTTCTTATTTGATTAAGGTTCAAAGCTACTTCTTATTTGGATTCTAATTAGAAGTTTGATCATTTAGTTTATTGAACTTGGTGATTTGATTTATATATTAGTTTTAGTTTGAGGATTGTTTGATTTAATTAAATCTTTTGGATTTGACTGAATTGATTTGATTTGTTAAGTTTTATTACTTTATGGATTTGCTTAGGTTAAGTGAATTAAATTTTTATTTTGTGTTCAATTAAATTTGATTGTTTGAATTTAGAGTTTAAATGATTTTGATTCATTTATTATAATTTGGTTAATGTCTTTGAATGGTAATTCATGTTTAATTTGATTATTAAACTTGTATGTTTAATGATTAATTAATTCATCTAATTCAAATAGAATGAATTGAACCTAATTTGATTTTATATTGAATTGATTAAGGTTTACTTTAATTTCATTTGATTTAATTTGATTATGATTTATGATCTATTTGATTTAAAGTTTAATGATTACTTAGGGCTCAATTTAGTTTTGTTGTTTATTGAATTTAAGTGATTTCATATGATTGAAATTCAGTATTTACTTAAGACTTAATTAGGTTGGTTCGCTTCATATAGCTAACTAAGTTGATTGGATAGTATAAAATTGGCTTGTTTACTTTATTTTTTTGTTTAAAATTTGATTTAGATGGTTGATCAAATTAAAGTTTAGTTGTAACTCCTTGTCATTTGGATTAACCAAATTAAGTGTTTGCTTTAATTAATAGTTTAGTTGAATATGATTGAATGTTCATAACTAATTGATTAGCTAATAGAAGCTTGATTAGTTATTATTCCATCTAAATTGATTCATTGTAACTTAAGTTTCACGTAATTAAGCATTTGATTGATTTAGTTTATTTAGATTAAGTTTCCTTAAATGAATTTTAATTTGATTGCATAACTGAATCAATTATGATTTGATTTGATTTGATCAATTATATTTAATTTGTTTAGAGGGCATTTAATTTATATGTTGGCCATTTTAGTTTGATCAATTATTTAATTTAATTTTATCTTTTTTTCATTTGACTGATTAATTTATTTGATTGACTTAATTAAGGTTTAATCATGGGTTAATTAGTCTTTTTATCAAGTTGAGTAGAGTTTGATTTGATATAAGTTATTTGTTTGTTGAAGATTTTAATTTGATTTCACATTTGTTTAAATTAATGATGTAGTTAATGATTTGATGATTTAGGTTTACTAGGTTATGTTTAATTTAGGATTTAATTGATACTTAATTGTAAATTAATTAAGTTCAAATTTATGTTTGATTAAGCTTAGGTTTAGTTTAGTTTCAATCGAAGGTTATGGGATGTTTACTTGACTTAATCTAGAGTGTGGTATTTATGATTTTAGCTTGGTTATTTTAATTCATTATAATTTAGCATTGATAAATTCAATTAATATTAATTTTAATGATTTATTAAACCATAATTTTAAATACTTTTTTATATAACTCTAGAGGATTATATTTTTTTTTCTTAAGGTTATTAGATGTTAATTAGAGTGGTTTAAACCATTTTGATGATTTTTATTATTTTTAGATTACTAAATTAATCATTTCATGAAATTAGGCATTTGAACTTTAAAATTCAATATCTTTTAATCCATTCATTATTTTGATTTGAAATTTTTATGGGTAAGTGTATTTAACCTTAATTTCAATCTCTAAAAGTTTTAGATCAATTTGATTATTATTATTTATTTAATTAATAAATTTTAATTTTCACTATAACCTAAATTAAGCTCAAAATACCCAATAAAATTAGAGATTTTGAGTTTATTATATTCTTCTCAAAAATACAAATCCAATGAACCCTTATTTGTAATTTTTAGATGAGTATTTTAATTTTATGATTTTTTAAATTTTAAGCCCTTTTTTAGCATTTATTTAATTTCCAAAACTTCTATTTTCTTACTTAACCCAATCAGCATCACGCGGCGTTGACAGGCAAACCTTTACATGTGGCAGCCAAAGATTGGTTCGCTTGGATTGAGTGGAAAAATTGATGGTATAAATCTAACTATCCGATCAAAGATCGAATGGTCTAGATTAAATCCTGCGATCTAAAGGTTGAAATTAAATCTATCTAACATTTAATTGCATCCATCCATCCTATTTAAGGAGGATCAGATGGCTGTCGGCTTGTCCTCCCCATGGACGGTGAACCGAGGGGCGGCTGCCTCCAAGCTCCACTGCAATTCTTGCGAAAATCACCTATTTTTATTCCAAATCTTTGTATCTTGAAAATGAAACATAATTATGTGTTTAAATCTAAATTTTTCATGAATTCACTTCATAAACTACCAAAGTATAAAAATCGGTGGCAAGAGTTGGTGGTTACATAAGCCCATGCCCGGCAATGTTGACATTTCGAGAATGCACTTGGGTGTGAGACGGAGCTCTACGATGAAGATGCCTACTTGCCTTTTCTCTAGTCACCGGGAACGTCAATGTCTGCCTCCCTTCGCTTGAGCTTGATGGTTCTTAGGGTTGGGAGGTCTAAGGAGCCAAAAAATGGTGGTTTCAAATCCTCTTATCATGGTGAAGGTGTGGGGATGATTTATTATGGGATAGGGATGCTCATCTCTCACTTTCACATTCAGGCACTTCTTTGCCATTGGCTTTGGCCGATCTCTGGTTTACCGGCGATAGGGGAATTAGGTGAAGGCTCGATTCCACTCTCTCTTCCCTCTGGAACATGTTGGTGAGCATGCTATGAAGAGAGGAGCTCGATTTCCCTGGTTTTGAGAGTTGGCCGAGAGCTTTGCATTGGAGGGGTTTAGAATGGCAAGAATCTAGCCAGCACTAGCTAGAGACCTAGGGAAAGGATTGGTTGAGCTCCTCTCTCTCTCTCTCTCTCTCTCTCCAGAATGCCTTGGAATGCATGGAATGGCTAGAAGAGCTTCCCCTCTCTTCTTCCTTCCTTGACCGAGAGACTACATGGAGAAAATCAAGTCCCCCCTTTGGCCATGGGGATGGTCAACTATTGTTGGCCACCCATGATGATTGGACTTCTTGGAAGTTTGATCTCAAAGTCTACTTTTTTTGGCTGTAGGATTAGCTCCATTCAATGAATGAGTGGGGATGAGTTGATTTTGTTGACCTTATGCATGAGTATTTGGAAGTTTCCTCTCCCATGATTAACACCTCATCTCCCATGGCTACCCCACATCACATGGCTTCCATTCCACATGATGGTTGGCTGCCCAAATCAAACCCAAGTGGGCTATGACTTCGTTTGAGTTAACTTAAGTTTAGTTGGAATTTGGTGTTTTTTTAGTTTAGTTTATTTGAGTTTGAATTGAGTTTGGATTGAGTTATGCTGAGTTTGTTTAATCAATTGGGTTTAGATTTAGAATTGAATTATTATTGTTTATTCATTGCGTGTATTATGAATTAATTGATCTATTTTTTTAGTTTAGATTTGATTTGGCTTTATAGATTTTTAAGCCCTTTTGATATATTTGACTCAAAGATGTTAAATTGGATTTCTAGATCTTTTTGGATTTTTAATTTATATTTAAGTTTGATTATGTTTAGTTGATCATTTGTGATAATTTTGCTTATTTCATTTAGGATTGGGTTAAATTTTTTTATTTCAGCCCAATTTGACCCAAATTAGGTTTAATGGATCAAATTGAATTCACTTAGTTCAATTAACCAAAATTTGTCAAATTAAACCCAATGGTTGGTTGAATTATGCTTAATTATGATTTTTAAATGATTTTGGATGTTTGACTTTTGACTTTGTGGGGCCATATGGGTCAACTCTATGTCAAATAAACTATTTGTCACTTTCTATCCTGTCCTTATTTATTTTTTTGTTTGTTGGTGTTTATGCATTAATTTTGTGCATTTGGTTTAATTTTGATTTAATTTGATTTTATTTGGACTTAGGTGATTTTGAGCTTAAACGGGTTAATTAAGTTAATCAACCTAATTACCTCAACCCAGGCTCAATTGAATTTAGATTTCAATTCAAATATGTTTGATTTAGATTTCATGAGTTTTATATTTGGGTTTAACTGGGTTCATCTGATCCGATTGGTTAGATGTTCTAAGGATTCATCAGATGACCTAGCCTTTCACTCTAGCATATTGAGTTTGATTCAAATTTGATTTTAATTTCAAGTTTTAAAGTTTGATTTAATTTGTTATTTTATTCTGGTTTGTTTACCTACTCACTAAGCATAGTATCCTAAGTGCCTAATTAGGAAACACTAAATCTAAGATTATGGGACCTAATTACTTGGATCATTAATGATGTTAACCTCATCCAAAAATGAGGCCAATAGAGTCATCATATGTGTTGTAATATTAGAAGATGTTTTCATCATTTTTAAGTGTTATATGTGTGTTGTGGTCAAAATTAGATGTTATTATGTAATAGTCATCCTAGATCCTAGATGTTGATCATTTGGCATCGCGATGCCACAACCACTGTATTTTGTGTTCAGAGATAAGGCGGATTGTGCCGAGGCACTAGCTTTCACCTAGGCATCGATTCACTTGGTTCAATTTTTAGAATGATTTTAAACCTAATTGAGAGTTATTTCAAGGACACACCCTTTAAGAGCCTAGTAATTTGTATAAAATATTTGTATCAATGGAATGGAGTTGCTATTTTGTATTGTGAAATTTGAGTGAAAACTCTTGGTTGGGGTTTGGTGGCTAACCTTCATGGAAGATTTGGTGATCTCTCATTGGCATTCCACTTTCATAAATGGAATCCTTACGCACTTCCTCCTTTAGTTGCAATATGTTTGGTATCAGAGCCCAAGGTTTGAAGGTATGGATAAAGTGCTTATAAGTGATTTATATTGAATCCAAACAAGATTAGTTGTTGTATTCTAGACTTAAAGTAATTTTTTTTATTGATTTTAGTGATTTTTCTTGGTAAACTCATGTTAGAACTCATGTGGTAGCCAACTCTATAACCATATTACTACCAATTAGGTGTCTCCATCTATAAACCTACCATTTTCCTATTTAAACTTACCCATAACCTATGACAATTGAGTGACCAATTTAGTAAGGGATCTTAGTTAATAGCCAGGCTTAGGATGCAACTCTTGCAAAAAAATTGAACTCATATCCTTAAGAATTTTTTGATAGTCTATTTGTGAGTGTTTACTTGATGTTTTGTACAATTCAAAGTTAATTTGTGTTTATTGAGGGTTAAATTGTTTTAAACCCATACATCATTTAGCATTCCAAAACTAGTGAGCATAAAACATCTTATACAATATCATTTAAGTGTGATATATTTGTACTAAATTTCCTTGTTTCAATTATGCCACTCAAGTCTTGGATCAGTTAGAAGACTTAACTAGAAGGGTAGATGAGATTACAATACGAATTGAGGAGAAGCTCATTAATATACATGACCTTATCATGAGCTTTGTTGCGCATGATCAAACCTTGAGTACTAAGATTCAAATCCTACCAATTATCCCGCATCAGGAGGACCTAGAACTCATAGGAGAGAAAAACATAAAACTACATAGACAAGAATATCCTCCTAGAAGGCAAAATTTGAGAAACGTCTATAAACATGATCATCTTAGGCTTCATGAAGTCATACATGAACCTACAAAAATAAGTTAAGATAGAAGCCCTAACATATGATGCGATATAATAAATTTTTGGATTAGCCTAGATGGACGATTTCTTTGACCGGTATCATATAAATGACCACAAAGAACTATATTTTCTAAAATGAAATAGGTAAGCCACACAAAAATTTATTGGAATAATATTTTAGCTAAGGAGAAAAGCTTTAGTAAAAATATTATGACATGGTTAGAAATGAAGAAGATGTTAAGAGACAAATATTGTCCTAGAAACTATGATAGGAAACTCTATGAGAAATTAATGACTCTTAGACATAGAAGTATGTACATAGTGTATATGAGCATATGAATACATTAACTGGACACACTACACTAATCAAGAATGGTAGCTAGCTAACTAGTTTGTCATTGACCTAAGAGGAGATATTAAAAATGAGGTAGAGCTTCATGATCCCCGGACTTTAGAGGATTTCTTTCACTATGCTTTACTCTTTATAAAGCATAAGAAAGTAGTATCAACATCTAAGATGAAGGCCCAAATATTATCTAAATAACCATCCATATCACAGCCTCAAAGGTCTACTTTTAGACTTAACCCTTTCACAAATAACAATTAATATCGTATGTCCACTATTGAAGCTACTTTTAAAAATATGAGAGAGATAGTCTGCTTTAAATGTTATAATAAGGGAAATATGCAAAATTAGTATAAGACTATAATCACGTTCTTAGATGAGGCAGATGAATTAGAAGAAGGTGATGATATAGAAGAGATATATGATGACATACCTTTATAATATGAAGAAGTGGATCCCATTAAGGATAACTCAATGTCGACATTGTTGTGTATGATAATATCTAGGAAAGAAGAAATATTTTTTCAATGTCCTATGTAAGAATAAGAGGTGTAAACTAGTAATATATGGAGGTAGTACCATGAATGTCATATCAACTCATATTATTACTAGAGCAAATCTTAAGACTGAATATCATCTAGAACCCTTTTATGTCAGTTAATTGGATCACACATCTCTACCTATCACATGTAGATGTCTTATTTTTATTAAGATAGGTATCTATGTTGAACAACTTTGGTGGAATGTCCTTTCTATGGAGATCATACATATACTATTAGAAAGGCCTTGGCTTTATGATTTAAATGTGATATATTATTATCGATAAAATACTTATATATTCAAGTATAATGACAAGATTATAAAGCTATTTCAATCAATCACCAAAAAAGAGACCGATCTACATGAGAAAATACTTACATATTCAAGTACAATGACAAGACCATGAATCTATTTCTAGTACGACCCATTTAACAGAGGTCGATCACACCCCCACATAAGATTTTCCCTACACCACCATATAAGTATGATTTAAATTACAACCCAAATCGAATCTATAGAAAATTGCCAAACTCTAGTTGATTTTAATGTCCCTCTTAGTGATAAGAGAAAACCTCTATTCTATACTTTAATTGACATGAACCTCTTAGAATTCACATCAAAATCTCGTGATTTAAAGCTTATCTAGAGAATTCATTGATCCTACTTCTATTTATTCTACACCTTAAAGAAGTTTCTTTAGATACCAAAGAATACCACATACCTATTGTGGTCTCAGATCTATTGACTAGGTTTACTGATTTAACTTCTGATGACTAATATGATGAGTTACCACTTTTAAAGGATAAACAACATGCTATAGATCTAATTCTTAGTTCACAGATACCTAATTTACCCCATTATAGAATGAACTCAATTAAACATGTAGAATTAAAAAAGATAAGTAGATGAACTCTAAAAAAAGGTTTAATCTAAGAAATTCTAAGTCCTTGTACTAACCCTTTTGACCCCTAAGAAAGATGGATCTTGAAGAATGTGTGTTGATAGTAGAGCAAAGGAATAAGATTATAATAAAATATATGTTTCTCATACCTAGGTTGGTCGATATGTTATATCTTATTTCTAGTTCATCTTTATTCTCTAAGATTAATTTGAAGAGTGGATATCATGAGATAAGGATCAACTAGGAGACAAATGGAAGATAGCTTTCGACCACGTTGGTGTTTATGAATGGCTAGTTATGTCATTTGGCCTTTCAAATGCCCACTATGTTCATAAAATTGCTGACATTATTCTGAAATTTTTATTGGTCATTTTCTTATGGTATATTTTGATGATATTCTTATTTATAGTCCTAATGAAGAGTCGCATTTACATCGTCTAATAATGCTTTTAGAGAAGCTAAGAGAGGCAAAATTATACGTAAACCTTAAGAAGTGTTTCTTCTGCCAACTTGAAGTTGTCATCTTAATGCTTCATCATGTCATCGATAGATTAAAAGTAGATCCAACATAAATTAAATCTATTATTGAATGGCCTATTCCAAAATATTTTGTAGATGTTAGAAACTTTCATGGACTGACTACCTTTTATAAGAGGTTCATCAAAAATTTTAGCACAATTGTAGAAAAGATATGTTTATTGGACTACAGATGTTGAAAAGGCCAAAGAACAAATCAAAATTCTTATGAACTATTCACTAGTATTACAACTTTATGATTTTAATAAAGTATTTAAAGTAACTTGTGATGTTTCGTTTATTGGAATTAGGGGACTATTAAGTCAAGAAAATCATTATATTGTATTCTTCAATGAGAGATTGAATGATGCTTAACAAAATAATCTACACATGATCAAGAGTTTTATATGATTATTCAAACTCTTAAGCACTGGAGACATTATCTTTTACACACAAAAAATTATTTTGAATACAGATCATCATGCTCTCAAATTCATCAATTCTTAAAAGAAATTGAACTACAAGCATGCTACGTGAATTGAATACTTTCAAGAATTTTCTTTTGTACTTAAACATAAATGTTGATTAGAAAATAAGCAATAGATGCTTTAACTATGGTATATCTAGAAATTTCATTTTTAGAATTTCAAATCCCTAGATTTAAAATTTTAAGGGAAGATTATAAGATTTACCTTGATTTTCATTTGATTTATTATAAGATGAATCTAAACCATTAACTTTCAATATCTCCTTTGCCATCATTAATAGTTATCTTTATAAAAGAAAAAGTTAATGTATTCTTAAAATATTCATGAGGGAATTCTTTATCTCTGAACTTCATTCTAGGGATTTAGTGGGACATTTCGGTAAATCAAAGAACCAAAAACTAGTTAAGCAAATGTTTTATTGACCATCTTTATGAAGAGATGTTGAACATGTTATAGCCTAGTGATATACCTATCATCAAGCTAAGACTACAAAGCAAAAGGCAGATGTTACACATCTTGTCTATTCCTTCTCTCTCAATAAGAAGTTATATCCATGGATTTCATGTTAGATTTCCAAGAACAACTTGAGGCATTATAGTATTTTGTGGTTATGGACAAAGTTTCTAAGATGACACATTTCTTGTCATGTTCAAAATCAAATGATGCATCCCACATAGTTAGATTGTTCTTTAAAAAAATTATGAGGTTACATGTAGTCCCATCCATGATAATTTTCGATAGAGATATTAAGTTCATATCTTATTTTTGGAAGATCCTATGAAAATTAATGGGAACAAAACTAAAATTCTCCTTCGCATTTCACTCAAAACTAATTGATAAGTAGAAGTAGTCAATAAGACCTTAGGGAACTTATTGAGATATCTAGTTGGAACAAATATAGGAAATTGGGATTTGACCTTACCTACAATAGTACCATCTCTAGGATGACCTACAAGTCACCTTTTGAAATAGTTTATAGATATAATCCTACAATGCTTAATAATCTCACTAGCACACCTAGTCATGCATTCTCTAATTCTGCATAAATATTTGCATGTGATTTTAATAACTTTCATAAAGATAATAAAAAAATTGAAGAATAAAATGCTAAGTACTTAGAATAAAAGTAAAATTTTTAAGAAATATGAAGAAAATTATTATATCTTAGTACACATCTATCTTGAGAAATTATCTTCCACAAAATATAAAAGATGCAAACAAGATCAAGTGGGCCATTATAATTATTAGAAAATTTGTAACTAATACTTATGTTCTGAATTGCCTGAGTTGCCCAACCTTTAAATTTGCAAGATGAAAACTTTGCAAGAGGAGATAAAAAATTTTTGAAAGTACCTATCCAGCCAACATACTTTAACATGGTTGACATCATCATAAATAAAACATCATAAAATAATGATACTATTTAGAGATTCCTAATCAGGTGCAAAGATGAACTACAAAGTGAGGATACTTGGTTAAGTTTAGATGAGTCGTACAACCTTGCCTCTAGGATCCTAACTCGCGTAAGAGTTCTTTATGGTCGCGAAGTTAATGTAGCACATCAAGAAATAAAGGAAAGAAAAGGGCCTATCTGACATCTTTTCTTTGAGACTTTAAATTTCTTTTCTCGAGAAGAACTCGCCTTTAGAGCAATTGCTTTCCACATCATGATTTCAACAAATCTTGAGCTAATATCTTTGAAGCTTTCAAGTCCATAATTTATATCTTATTTTTACCTAACTCTTACTCTAGCAACCTATGGTTTTTTTATTAGCAACGGCCTTAACCTTTATATTTTATATCTCTATGTAAAATGTGCATATTTGTTGCTTAATGGCTTCGTGACTGGTCAACTTGTACTACTATAATTTAATTATTTCTTCATGTTCATTCCAATTACTTTTAATGCAAGAAATTTTTTTTGCAGTCAGCCACATATAATTTAGAGCCATTAAAACTATATGCTACAATGTCATTGCTTGGCTCAACATTATTGCCTTTAGGAATAACTTTGGTGGAGTTTCCTACATTTCTTTAGCATAACTTTTAGATTTGATAATTTGGCCAAGTTCATAGGTGAGATGATAGGAAGATTCATCTTCAAAGTACCAATCTACAAACATATGTATTATACAAGTATTATTATTCTCATCATATGAATGAATTCATTTGGCTCTAGAAGTGGAAGCCCTTGTCATAGGTGGGACATCCTTTGTCATAGTAACTTTTGAAACTGAGATCATTTCTGAAGCCATGACCAACTTTATTTCTTGGATGGTGGTTCCACCCTCTCTAAAGACTTTGTAATGGCCTTCTTTTTATTTCTAGAGACATACACCTACTAAGAAGACTGTATAGTAGGGTTAGGTATTATTCCCTTTATGTTAATCACTTCTTCTTTCTTCATTTGTAGAAAAATTATGATGTCAATGATCAAAAGAAAATGAGGCACACCACTCTTACTAATAAGGAGTTGCTAGAGGATGACCTTCCTACAACATTTCCTGGCAAGGTGAGTTACTAAAAGAAAATAACTAAGTAAACAATAGCAATTATAGAAGTTAGTGAACTTACCAAAGGAGGGGAAGAAATGGGATGAACTAGTTGACCTAAGGAGTGAGGAATTCTCTTGATCTTTATTGTTTTCTTAATCAACTTGTGCTCCACCTATATATCAAGGGGCAAATCCATAACTAGCAAAAGGAGTGAGCTTTCATTTATTGAGGAGGATAGGGTGGCAGTGTTCTTCGGGTATACCTTCATACATAATTTTTCATACAAGAAAGAAAAATAAATTGATTCAATAAAACCAAAAAATAAAATATGTAAAGTCTGTTAATTACAATAAGCCAGAATCAGGCTTGCTCACCACTGGAGGCTCGAGTTTTGGTACATTAGACTCTATCTTTTCAATTTCTTTAACCTTTCCTTCCAAATAGACTTCAGTATTAGTACCTAGTGGAAGGGGAACTTGTACAACATTATAAACAACAACAAAAGAAAAGTAACATTATAACATGGGGAACTCGGAGTTAATGAAAACATTGATATAACAAATTGATAACTTCACTTATGAAACAATGTAGACTTGATGAAGTTATCATCCAACAACCCATCAACTCTCAATCTCAACTTGCTCAAAATGGAGAATCATTCCTATTCCTCTAAGGTAAGCTTATGGAGTTTAGCCATCTCCTTCGGGAATAACTATGGCTTGATTGGCATTGGTCACTAACTAGAGCATCTCACGAAGTAGAATTCACTCTTTCACTCATGATTTTGTTCTCCAATCCAATAAAATGGGTACCACTGTTCGACAATAAAATAGCCCATTGTCATAAGCCTTGATGGTAAAGAAGTGGCAAAAGAGGTTCAATGACCAATGAGTTTTCTTATCCCTCATGTAAAGGTAGATGGCCATCATCCTAGCAAAGGAGTTTGGTATTATCTAAATGGGGACTACACTGAAGTTGTTGATAATATCCATAAGTTTGGCATAAAGTAGAAATCTTAGCTACAATCTAAATTGGTCCTTGTAGTAGCAAATCTTATCATCATAAAGAGTATTCAGCCTCTCCTATGGCTTCTACAGATGAAGATTAATGTCACTATCAAAGACATATTTTTAAGGCGACTTAGCTCAATCTTCGGCATTTTGGATGCAGTAAAGAAGGAGCTCATGAAAGTGCTATTATTACTGAATACAAAGGCCATTTCTCTATTTTGAGGAAGAGAGATCAAAGTGAAAAAAGAAAATGAAACCTAGGTTTTTCGAAAGGGGAGGAGGAGAATAGAGAACTCTTGAGACTTAAAAAATTTTGAAAACCAATGGTAGGTAAAGAGTCACAACAACATTATTTATAAGTTTGAAATTTCAAATAAGGGCAAAGCAATAATTGGAAAAATTAAAGATTTTATATATCGTGAAAATCTTTATGTATCCACATCATCATGAAAGAGAAAAAAAGGGCACAGTCTTTATGTAAGTGAAGACAAATATATTATTATTATTATTATTATTATTATTATTATTATTATTATTATTATTATTATTATTATTATTATTATTATTATTATTATTATTATTATTATTATTATTATTATTATTATTATGTAAATATCAAAGCAATTACAAGCAGCTCTTCACAAATAATACAAGATTATATTATGAAACTGACCCAACTTAAAAATATATTACAAAATTAAAAAAAAATTAGGCACGAGTCATTCAAATCTTCCTTGGCTATTTTTCTTTTATCCAAAAGTCGTTGTAACATGTACTTCCCGCCTTCCATAAATTGGCTCAAGTGAGTTGCCTCCAAGTATCTTTGAAAGATGACCACATGAGAAAACACCTCAAAGACTCTCTTCTTCATTTGTTCATGGAGGTTCTTCATGTCAACTAAGGAGTTCTTAATTTCAAATAGTTTTTCTCTTAATTTAGCTATATTTACTTAATTTGTTGACTTTATTTTCTCCACTTCCTCAGTGAGTTCATTCTTTATCTTTCTCAGCTCATTTCTACATTCAATTGAGGGTCTTGGAAGTCTCCATCACTTCTTAGAGTGTCGATATTAAAGTTCCTTGTACCTCTATAATTTAGACTAATGGGCAAGTAACCGCACTCTTCTCAGAAGTAACCTACACATCTTCTTAAAGAGACACATCTACAAGTATAAGATTATACTCGACAAGAATCTGTGACATCTTATGAAGAGGCAAGTTTATACCTTGAACAGGTTAGTTCGCTGCCTATATAGTGAGTTAAGTGTGAGGTGAGCGACTTCTTCTAAAGTAGCCGCAACATGTTCCTCCATTAGTGGTACAGTTTTAACGATAATTGGTGGAGAAACACTATAATCGGCATATTATTCCTCAAGATCTCTGATGTTGAAATGCACTACATAAAACCAAATAAAGTATAGTAAAACATTTCAAATTATTTTTCTTAGTCTAATAAAGGAATTTAAATGCTAACTTTACCTTTAGACTTTGATTCAATATTCTCAAGGATAAACATGGCACTCCACTTCTCCCATTGAAGGAGTCAAGGTTGATATTGTCTCTTGCAAACTCATCAAAGCTTATACCATATAGAGGCTTAAATATAGGTTCAGCCATTTTTCAAACTTTGGTGACTTGCTAAGGCCCAATAATAGAGAGTGAAGAGAAAGTTCATTGATGAGAAACTTCTCTCTATTCTTTCTCAACCCTTGTTTACTTTTTGTTTTTCCCTGTGCTTTCTTCTCTCTTATTGTTGGGGAAGAGGAGGGCATTGGTATCTTCCTTTAAAACATCAAGCTGATTTAGCATAATTTTTTCAATTTAATGTTGGAAACTATGAGAAAGCAAGAAGAATGAAAAATAGAAAAAGGCTTCTTTGGCAATGATAATCTAAAACCCCTCTACAATCCCTCATTTATAGAATATAGTGAGGGACATAGGATGATTCAAAAAAATATACATGCATAATTGTCATAGATAAGATGTGCCCAATCATATTTTAAATTAATTATATTTTATTTTCTTGTTATTTTTGTAGTATCACTATTAAAGAGATAAGAGAATCAAGAACTGAATATGTATAACCAAACCACCCTTGGATCAGTTTAAGACAAAGGTTAGAACCTTCAAATGGATTTGAGATAAAAGTTGTAGTTCACTCTGAATATTCTAAGAATATCTAGTTTATAGCTTAATCAATCAAAACTCACCATAATTGCATGGAATGTTACACCTAACGACACTTACTACATCTTATTAGAGTATATTACTAAATATATTTTGTTGTACTTACAAGAACTAATGTTACCTACTATGTAATGCCACGGGGTTAACTCGAACCTTTAAATAGGGGAGAATCTCTACGAGTTCAAGGATCTTTTTCAATTCTCAACTAAGGACTCAAACTCTTTGAGTACTCCATCTATTTTCTCTTGCACTCTATATTCCTCTTATAATTTCTTATTATGAGGTGTGAGATCACAAACAATTCATGATTCAACAGAAATATATTTAAATATGAATCTATTTTCTACAATATAAATATTTTTATTAAAAAAATTATAACCAAAGATATTATCATATTTTTGGTGTCTAGCAGAAGCTTTGAGTTGAAGAATATAGCCCAAAGTTCTGGGCTAAAACTTGCTGATTGGCAAGCTTCTTTAAATCGAGAAACGTGAGAGTAGTGAAGAAACTCCAATGTACCCACCGCCCTTAGCTCGGTGAGGAGGCCGATCTCACCTGCTCAATTCCCCTTCAGGCCCACTCTCAAAAAAGAAATGGGAGGTCGACCCGTGGCTCGGGTTACAGCTTGCCGAGGATTAATCATACCCGAAGTCACACGCCACAAAGTGGGTGGGATTAGGGGTGGACACCTCCTCAGCAAAAAAAAAAAAAAAAAAAAAAAAAACCTCCAATGTTCATAATATGCAGTGCATTGGTAGAAAATAAAATGATGAATCTCAAAGTACAGAATTATAAGGTTTCACCCTATTCAAAAAAAAAAAAATTCAATGTTCTTTGCAACTTAGTTTGCTAGCATAATATTTATAAGAACTTATTTAAGATCATTTGTTAGTCTTTATTTTTTTATTTGATTTTTTAAAATTTATTTCTTTAATATGTTTTTATTTTTGATGAAATTTTTTCATAATATTTTAAAATATTTTTAGTAATTTTAAAAAATAAATGTTACTATCTTTAGCTGTTATCCCTCTCTAATCATTATTGGTAGTTCGCCAACTCAGATCATCAATCAATATTATTACTATTATCTTGAGTCATTTGCTGTCATCTTATTCTACAACTATTGTATAATTTAATGTATTCATTATATAGTAAATAAATATAATTTTAAAATAGTAAATATATATAAATACAATCAAAATTTAAATAAAAATAAATATAAAATAAGAAAATAAAAATAATTTAAACAACCGATAAAACTATGAATATTTTTATTTTTAATAGCGATTTAATATTTTTGGCTCGAATATGACGCATGGAACAGACAAGTCTTCTTAAAGTCCAAGACGCGTGTTTCCTGTCCTGGAGCAACATAAAGTCTTAATTTTTAAACAACCGATAAAAAGCAAGAGATGACAATTGCAGTTCCACTAATTGAATCTTAATTTTTCTGAGTAAACCACCTTAGTAACTCCCTGTGGGTTGGCTTCCTCCCAGACGCCCCAACCCACCTCCTCCTCCTCCTCCTCCTCGCCACCCCTCTCTCTCTCAACCTAGTTTCACGCTTCCTCCCCCCCCCCTCGACCTCCGGCCACGGGTTAGACCTTCGAAATGATGGATATGCACTCATCCTTTCCCCCTCTCCCGACATCCCATCCTTCATCGTCCAACCCCGGTTTTCAGATTAATCATGCAAACAGCACAAGTGTATGGAAAGATCTCCTATTGGCTCAAAATGACAAGAGCTGCCATGTTCTTTCCTTCATCCCATCCGATGATCCGCTATCTCTTTCTCGAATTAGAGGGACAAAAGGAGTGGAACCTATCATTAATTGGACATATAGTAAACTACTTTCATTGCTTTTCAGGCAAAAGAAGTGGAAATTCCGGGGTAGTCTTGATCTTCTTACACTCGAAGGGGACTACTTCTTATTTAAATTTACATGCTCGGAGGACTATCAACTAGTGTGGGATTCGGGTCCTTGCTTCCTAAATGGGCGTCCATTTGTGTTCCAGAAGTGGACGTGGGATTTCCGGCCCTCTAAAGAACAAATTTCTGAGCTGCCGATCTGGATTAAACTACCTAACTTTCCCCTCTGTCTGTGGAATGAACTTGGTTTTTCGAAAGTGGCGAGTCGGGTAGGCACTCCTCTTGCTGTGGATAACCTCACTGCCTCAAAGGCGCGTATTACCTTTGCGAGAATATGTGTACAAGTAAATACTTCCTCTTCTTTCCCCGATTCTATCCCTATTAAGATGAACGGGAAGGAGTTTAACCAAGATGTGATTTATGATTGGAAACTCTCGGTGTGCTCTAAATGCTGTACCTTCTCTCACGGCGACCAAAACTGCCCACTACAACCTTCTCCCACTAATCCAAATCGCGGTCGTAGCAGAAGTAGAACGGGAGTTCGTGCGACACGACCTGCAAACGGTCCGAGAGAGAGGCTCCCTCGGTCTGATAATGCTTCTCATCAAACGGCCGCTCTTCCCCCCTCCACCAATGCTCATCTGCACCCGGAAATCAATCATGATAATTCTATGGAGACAAACAACTTATCGCAACCTGCTCAGATAGCCATAAATGACCTTAACCATTCTCCGATCCTCTCACCAGCTATGGATGACTCGATAGATGTAGAGGAAGAGAATGCGGATCATAGGGAGCATACAGAACTTACCCAAAATGAACCTGTACCCGGCTCAACTCATGTTGGGGTCATTACAAGATCTGCTGCGGCTTCCCCCAATCGTGGAACCATGAGCATTTCAACAGATAAAGGTATTAAAACGCCGAGTATAAATCCAATGGAAGGGGATCATCCCAAATCTTTATCCAATCAGTCGCCTTCAACTCTAAAAGGGAATAAAAAGAAGGGCAAGAAGCCCGCCACTTCTTCTTCTTCCCAATGACACAGCCATCCCTGTGTTGTTGGAATGTCCGTGGACTTTCTACAGCAGGTAGGAAGTTAGACTGTTTGCAAATCATTAAAAATTTTCACCTTGACTTGTTGTGTCTATTGGAGACTAAGATCCAAAATGAGACATTGCATTCCCCCCCTCTTCTTCATAACCTTACCCTGTTCCAACCAGAAGCAAGTATCTCAAATTTCGATTGCTCGGTGGGTGGTCGAATATGGGTAAAATGGAATTCTGACAGAATGCATTTTGACCCTATAACAAAAAACCATCAATTGATTCATGGGATGGTGGAAGTCCCTGGGAGCCCTTCCTTTCTTCTAACTTGTATCTATGCAGATAACGATGCCCGAAATAGAGTTATTCTATGGGACTCACTCAGGAACATTGCAAATTCAGCAAACTCCCCTTGGATCCTGATGGGTGACTTTAACTGTATACTCTCTAGTCAAGAAAAAGCCGGTGGAAACCCTTCCTCGCTTAATAACTCTCTGGATTTCAAAAATTGTATAAATGATTGTGAGCTTTTGGAACTCCCAAGTTCGGGCTTATTCTTCACATGGTCCAACCAACAGGTTCAAAACCCCATTTTTTCTAAGCTTGATCGTGTCCTTTGCAACACTTATTGGCTGGACCACTTTCCTTCCTCTTTCTACAAAGTGCTCCCACCACATTCCTCGGACCATTCACCTATTGTAACTTACCTCAAGTCATCCCATTCTCCTCCTCATCGGTTTCTATTCAAAAACTTTTGGTGGAGAGCGACTTTCGAAGCATCGCCGCATGGGATAGTTTTTTCGGGGACCCCTTGCTTTCTTGTAAGTCTGCAAGTTAAAATTGCATTAAAAGCGTGGAATCTTGATTCTATTAAGTTGGCTTGAAGTCGGTTAGTTGATCAAAAGAGAGTCATGGAGCTATTAGACATGGATCCCAAAGAACTCATCACTACTTTTGGCGAAAAATAAAAGAAAAATATATGGAGCTTTCCTTGAAAGAGAGTTTATGGATCAAACAGAGGGCTAAAACTCACCGCTCACCCATTCGATGATGATTTAAAATTTCTATACCGCTTCTATTAAGGAGAGGAAGAATGCTAACCTTATTCGTGAAATTCAAACGCCGAATGACTTGTTTCTGAGCATCATTCTATTGCAACAGAGTTTTGTAAGTACTACTCTTCTTTATTCAACCAAAGTTCTCCTTTTATTATTCCTTCTCAGGAATTCCCGATTGGTGAACGACTCTCTTCTGAACAAGCGGCTGATCTGGTCTTGGAAATATCGGATCAGGAGATTAAAAATGCACTCTTCAGCATCAGCGAAAACAAGTCCCCGGGGCCAGACGGTTTTAATTCTAAATTTTTTACCTCCACTTGGAATTGCACTGGAAAAGTTGTTATCAATGCTGTTAAATATTTCTTCAAAACCTCCAAGCTTCCAAATCGATTCAAGCATTCTCTTCTCACTTTTATTCCTAAGATCAAACATTCTAACTTGATTGCGGATTATAGGCCTATTTCCCTTTGTAACACTATATACAAGGTCATAGCAAAGATACTAGCATCTAGATTGAAGAAAACCCTTCCTCATCTTATAAACCATGCTCAATCTGCCTTTATTCAAGGTAGGGATATCTCTGACAATTTGTCTTTGGCCTATGAAATTTGCAATGAGTTCTCCTCCCCAAAAAGCAACAATTTTTTCTTAGCAAAATTTGACCTACGGAAGGCTTTTGATAAAATACATAGGCTATCTCTTCTACATCGTCTTCGAAGCAAAGGTTTTCACGACAGGTTTGTAAAGTGGGTGGAAGCTTGTATCACTGATGTCCCCTTTTCTATTGTCCTAAATGGCAACATTAAAGGTTTCTTCTCTTCGTCAAATGGGCTTCGACAGGGCTGCCCTTTATCGCCATTCTTGTTTACCATTGCTATGGACACTTTCTCGTGCATCATGGATAGGGAGGTTAACTTACATTTGTATAATCCAATTTCTCATGGTGATTGTCACATTTCACATCTTCTTTTTGCTAATGACTTACTAGCTGTTGGGGAAGCATCCTCTGTCACTTTTTGTTCCCTCAAAACCTCCCTTAGCTCTCTTCAGGCCTACCTTGGATTGGAGATTAATCCAGACAAATCTTCAATTGTCTTTTCTAAAAACTGCAAAAAGCTGGAGGATTTAGTTCCGTTACTTGGTATTAAAAGAGAATCTTTCCCTCTTAAATACCTTGGCTTACCTTTGGTGAAGGGACCTCTTAAATTAGCTTATTTCAGCCCACTTTTTGACAAACTCCAATCATGGTTAGCTGGCTGGAAATGTAAGTTCCTATCGATGGGTGGAAGGCTTCAACTTCTTCGATCTTCTGTGAATAACTACCTATCTTATTGGTTTCGTTCTATGGCTATCCCAGTTGGAGTTATAAAGAGAATCTGTTCCTTTACTGCTAAATTTTTTTACCACTCGGGAGAGGCCAAAAAGTTACATACTATCTCTTGGTCACAAACAACACTACCAAGAGATAAGGGTCTTTTATCTGCTTCTTCTCTTAACTTGATGAGTAAGATGAAAATATTATGGAAAATCTGCAAAGGAGAATCAATCTTTGCACACTGGTGCATGACCAAATATGGGTCTTTATGGAATTCCTCCCTTAAAGCTTCTCCCTTATGGAAAGACATAAAAGCCACTGCTATTAGATTTAAAAATAAACTTTCCTATCAGGTGGGTAATGGTAAGTTTTTCTCTCTTTTGGAAGACCCCTGGATTGAGGGTGCCTCCTTATTGGAATTGCTTGGTTCTCACAAGTACTTGCTCCTCTGGTTGGATCTAAACTAGAATCCATAATTGCCAATGGGCAATGGCATCTCCCTATGAATTTTATTAATGATTATCCCAATCTTTCGAATAGGATCTCCACTTTATTGATCACGGGAGGTGCTGATGAAATACTATGGTGCAGTCAGAAAACACCTTCAAATATAGATTATAAAAAAGCTATCTTTGAACATCTTCCAGACACGGGTTGGAACAAAGAAATCTGGTTTAAGGGGTATGCCATTAATCCTGCACTTTACTGTTGGTTAGCATATCTTGGAGGGCTAAAAACATCTGATGTTCTTGCCAGGAGGGGCCTAGGAACCACTTATAATTGCTGTTTTTGCAATTCTTACACTGAAACACATGCTCATCTGTTTTTTGAGTGCCCTTTCTCTATGAAATTAATTAGAGCTGTGTTACCTAATGGACATTTCTTCCTTCCCGCAATTCACACTCCAACAGGTTTTAGGGAATGTGGAGGATTTCACAAACAAATTCTATAGTCGAATACATTATTTGATTACATATTACTACTCTATTTGGAGGGAAATAACCGTCTCTTTTCATCCTCTCTTCCTCTTTTTCTCTTGTCTCCGATACAAGACAGTTATTAAGATTGGTAGATGGAAAAATAAATATATATGGGACACCCTCTTGCAAAACTTAATCAATCGTGTACTGAAGCCACCGTAACATAGGCATTGAAGTTTTTTCTTTTTTGGTACTGGTTTTTCTATTTTCTGTGATGGCCTGGGCGTTCATGGTATCGGTTGAAAGATTTTTGTATGTGCAGGTTATGTTGTACTGCAGGGGGGGTCCCTCGTTTCTTTTGGAGTTGGCAGGCTTCTTATATGTTTTTTTGGTGTTATCTGGGTTATGGGTACTGGAATCGGTTGTTGGATGATGTGGTTTATGTTATTTTTGGTGTTTTGCCGTGGAGGCCTAGGCGTTCATGGTTCCTGCTGGAAGTTTTTTTTTTGTATGTGCTGTTATGTTGTTTTTGTAGAGAGGGTCTCTCGTTCCTTTTTGGTGATAGCATGATTCTAATTTGCTTTCTTTGGTGTTATACGGTGACACGGATGCTGGATTTGGTTTTATGGTTGCTGCCGGTTTTGCTGTTGTGGTGTTCATTCTGTGGTGGCACAGGCGGTCTAGGTAACTGCAGATTGGTATTTGTATTTGCTGCTTATGTTGTTTTGCTGGGAGGGCCTCTCGTACTTTCTGGTGGTAGCTTTCCTCTAATTAGTTTCTGGTGTTATATTGGGGTTTGGGTGCTGAAATTGGTTATATGGAAGGTGTGGTTCATGTTGTTTTTGGTGTTATCTGATGGTGGTTATTCTTATGGCTTGTTTTTTGTAAGGAGGTTATGGATGGCTATGGCTTGTCTTTGGAGGAAGTGTTTGATTTTTTTTTGAGGAAAGTGGACGGTTCTCAATTGTGTTTATTCAAGGAAAGAGGTTGTTGGAATGGACTATGATGAGATACATGCTGCTGGTTTCTATACACATTGCGGTACACCTTCGGAGGAGGGCTATCTCTGTAGCTTTTTTTGAGGGTTTACCCCGTTAATTCAGTTTTTGATCTGCGATCGCTTGGATGGCAGAAGGAGTCAACCGAAGGCTGTGCCTTTGACAAATGATAGTGGGTGATCTAAGCTCTGAGTCCATGGGTTCCTTTTTCTGAATCATAGTAATGGCTGTCCAGTTTTTGCTGTGTAGTTGGGTTTTGTAAATTGTGTAGGTTGTTTTTGTTTTGCCGTGTCTTTTGTTTTTATGTTTAATTGTCCTTTGGACTGACTTCCCTCCTGTACATGACATTTTACATTTTGGAATATATTGGGCATAGCCCTCAAAACTTTCAAAAAAAAACATAAAGTCTTGAAATCGCGTGGATCTCGTTCACCTAAAAATATATTTAAAATGCCCATACAATTATTATATTAATAAAAGTTGGCCCGGCTTTAAATAAGAGGCTTTAATAATGAAGATAAGAATTTTAAAGAATGATTTGTTTGATATAGCTTTTTATCTGTTTTATTTTTTTTAAAAGTAACTAAAAAATAAAGTAATTTTATTTAGCAATCAATTTTTTAGTTATTTTTTAAAAAATTTTGTGATGAAAATGTTATTTTGAGAATCAGAGATGTTAAAGTGTAGTGACTGTGAGAAAGTTATTTTTTTATTTTTCAAAAAAAAATATTTATAACACACACAATAGCTTTTTCAAAAAGTTATTTTCTTCACATCAACATTACAATCAACTTTTCAAAAAATTACAGCTATCCCAAACAGACCAGAAGTAATCCTTAAGTTCCAAACATAGTAATCATGTTCGTTTGAATTCTAGTTTTTTAATTCTAGGCATGATTCATATGCCTCACACTTAATATTTTAAAAGTATATAAGCGCTATGATTTAAAATAAAAGTATTTTCATTTTTTAAAACAAAATTAATTTATTATTTTAATATTATATAAAAATTTTGCAGGCATAGATATAATTAGATTGACAACACATAAGAGAATAAAAGTCACCTTAATCTAGTAATCAAGAACTTAATCGTTCAAATTAATGATCTTTGAGTTCATATTCTTGTATATGAGTTATATGTGTAAATTTGTGATTAAATTTGTTCAAATATTTCTCCAAAAAGATACATAAGAGATAAGTTTTTTTTATATAAAAATATATGATAAAATCACTTTATCTAACCCAATAAAAATAATTTAACTAAAATAGTATAAATAGCATTCTTACTTATAACAAGAATTGGTATTGACAAAATATAATAAATATGAACCGTGAAAGACATTTCTTATGATGGCATTAGAGCTAATGAAGGATCTTTGCTAGGTAAATGGAAGGAGGCACGCTTCATTTCTCTTTGAATAGAAGGGGAGGTGTCTACTATGAAGATGAGTGTCAACGATGGATGTTAGATAGTGGTCATTAGCAAGCTTCATGTGATGCTCGATAAGAAATGTCAAAGATAGGTTAGGATTGGCTACTAACTTGATCATTCTCAAGATAGGAGAGAAAAACAAAAAAAAAAAAAGATGGAATGTGAAGCACTATTTGGTGCAGATGTGTCGAGTCGTAATAGAGAGAGAAAGAAGAGTGCGTAGGAACTTCCACTCATCAAAGTAGAAAGGTCACAAGAAATCACCAAATATCTCGGAAGGTCGGCCAACAAGCTCTAATTAAGAGTTCTTCACTTCAATTTTTCATAAAAATAGTCCAAAAGTCCTCCTCATTACACTGAAAATAAATATTTATACAAGTTACAAAACTCCAAAGGGTGTGTCCCTTCAGAATAACTACTGAAAAACTAACATAAAGATAACACTTATTTTCTCATGGTGCCTAAGCACCAACTTCTTTATGTTTACAAGATCCCAATCTAAAAGACAAAACTTATAAGACTTTATTTTGTATTACATGTATTGTAGTATTTTATACTTGTGTTCCATGCATTGTATTATGTGTTAAATGATGTGATTAATCATGTTTAAGTGTTGTATGTAACTTGTGGTCGAGATTATTAAGTGTTTAAGTGTTAAATACGTAGCAATAATCCGGCGCCTAGGCGCTATAATCCGATGTTGCGACGATGTTGTTCGGTGTAAAGAAGAGAAGCTAGTGCTTAGGTGCTAGCCCACATTATAAAGTCCTCTATTCCAATGATCTTTTCCTCACTTTACATAGTTGTTAAGGTCTAAATATTATCCTAGAAATCATGATAAGATCTAATAAATCCTCATATGTATTCATATACTCTGCTATTTGTATGCTTTCTTGTTTAAGAGTCAATAATTTTTCATGGAGCTTCTTATCATGATTTTTAAAATAACTAACTAAAGTTCAAACTTGGGCAGCAAGATTCATGATAAGGTCCTACCTAGTGAGTTTCTTCTCATTTTGTGTGATCTCATCTACCCTCTTAATTTAATCATCTAATTAATCCAAGCTAACAAACTTGGGTGGCATGATTTAAGCAAAGAAAATATAAGCATGTCACTCCAAATGAAATTTTAAATATGCATTATATAAACTATTTTTGCAAAATGAGATGCACAAGTTTAAACCAATTTATCTTTTAATAAACACAAATTAACTTTCGATACTAGAAAACATCAAGTAAACACATAAAAGAGACAATCACAAAGTCTTTAAGGATATGAGTTTGATTTTTTATGCAAAGGCTTGTATTCTAGGATTGGCTATTTTAGTGAACTCTCCCTTACTCAAGTGGTCACTCAAGTATCATACTTTATAGGTAAGTTTTAAATAGGTGAAGGCTAGTCTTTATAGATGAAAACAAATAATTGGTGGTAAAATAAATGCTCATAGAATTACCTAATACATGAGTCTAGCATGCATTTCATAAGTGAAATCACTAAAATCTATAAAGAAAATTACACAAAATCTAAAACACAGAACTAAGCTTGCTTAGATTCAATATATATCACTTATAAGCATTTTCTCCATGCCTCCAAACCTTGAGCTCTAATAACAAACATAGTGTCGATGCATGGAGTTGGAGGGAGGAAGGAGTGCACAAGAACTTCCACTCATCAAAGTGGAAGGATCATGAGAAATCACCAATTCTCTCAGGAAGGTCGGTCAAGAAGCTCAAACTAAGAGTTTTTCACTCCAATTTTTCACAAAAATAGTCCAAAAGTCCTCATTACACTAAAAATAAATGCTTATGTAAGTTACAAGACTCCAAATAGTGTGTCTCTTCGAAAAAACTATTGAAAAACTAACATAAAAATGGAACCCATTATCTTGCAGTGCTTAGACGCCATGGTGCCAACGCCTAGGCATCAGCTTCTCTATCTTTACACCTAACTGTATTGTTGTGGCATTAGATTACAGTGCCTAGGTGTCGGATCGTTGCTACCTTTTTAACATTTAAACACTTAATGCTCTTGACCATAACTTACATACAACACTTAAACATGATTAAACATATCATTTTACACATATTACAATGCATGGAATGTAAATATAAAATACTACAACACATGTAACACAACATAAAAGTCTCATAAGTTTTATCTTTTGGATTAAGACCTTATAATGGATCCTTTCCTCCCTTGATGTTCTACATCACTAGTGGTTGACATACATTGATTATGGAGATGGCATTAAATGAAACCTTACTGGGGATTTTAAAGATAGATAGTAATACTAAAAGTTGGACAATGATGGATGTTCATATTTCATTATTTACATATAGCAATCTACTATATGGCCTAGAAGATGGGCAATAAATATCGATGACTTACAAATATTATACATTGGCTATTAGAAAGCATTGAGTATTGGTCACTAAAGCATTTCAATAATCATCAAGCGATGGGTGGTCAGCTTAATCAAAGAGGAATTTCAAATTTTGAATAATGATTGAGAATCCATTTGATCATTGTCAATAATCATCAAGCGATCGCAATATTGGGTATAGAATATAATTTTTTACAACTTACTATAAATAGTTTTATTGGAAGGACATATTTTTAATGGAAAAGGGGACTCCTATTTTTTACTTCTTAGGGCCTATTTGTTTGCAAGTAGGATTTATTAAATCTTATAAATCTAGATTTAAGGTGGTAAAATTATGAAAAGTGTTTGGTTTGAGAGATATTAAATCTAGTTAAATTACGTAAATGTTTGACAATTTATTTACGAATTTAAGTCTATCGAGTGCAAATATTTATTTAATATTATAATAATAATGTTATTATTAAAATTAATATAATATAATTTATCTTTTACTATTTTTAATTTTATTAATCATTACTTAATTATTTAATAAATTTATTATCATCAATCAGCAATTTACTATTCATTTATTAATTATTAATTATTTATTTACTAAAGCGATTAATCATTAATTAGACTCTAACTACATGAACTAAATATTAATCATTAGTTTAATTCTTATTAAATTATCATGAATTAGTTAACTATCAAACTTATAATAATAACTTGTTAATTAATTATTAATTAGCAATTAATTAAATTAAGTTAAATTAAATTAAAAAATTAATTTAATTATAATCTCATCAATAATTGTCATAAAAATTATAAAATTAATTAAAATTAAGAATTTTTTGTTAATCAAATTAAACAAGAAATAATCGTATCTTAATATAGCATTTTAACTAATCATTAATTAAGAATTAATATAACATAATAGTTTAATTAATCATTAATTATAAGCTTATAAATTTAATTAAAAATAAGAGTGCTTATATAATCAAATTAAATTATAAATAACATTGATTTAATTAATGGAAACTCTCTTCTCATTTTGTCTTCCTCCATCCGAACACCTCAAAAAAGTAAAAAATAAAGAAAGTGATGAACCATGCTGACAGGAACTTGCAGGCATCAATAGGATTTTGGCGTTTGAAACCCTTTCCTTTCCCCTCGCTTTCAATTCAATTTATAAATCTCGTAAATCTACCTTTTAATGGGATTTACTAAATTCGAGATTTAAGAGGGCCTGTTTAACAGCAAGTAAGACTTAATTTAAGTAGGATTTAATAAATCTAGATTTAGTATATCTTAAGGCACTTAAATCCTAGAAATTGTTTGACAATTTATTTTAAGATTTAAATCTTTATTTTTTTTCCAAAGATGAATTTAATAATACATATTAATTATGTAATTAATAAAATTAATATAAAATAAGTTAATTTTATCTATTAATTACATTAATTACTAACTAATTAATTATTAAATGAATTAAACATTATCATTACTTTGATTTTCATTGATTTATCACTATGATATAGTCAACTATCAAATTTATAACAATTATAATTATATTTTTGATTTTTGATTAATTTATAATGACATATCAATTAATCATTAATAAGTAATCTATTAAATATGTTAAAATATAGTTGAATTAAATTAATTTAAAAATAATTTCAGTTTAGTTATAATCTCATCAATCATTATCTAATAAATTATAATATTAATTAAAATTAAAAATTTTTAGTTAAAAAATTAAGTTAGAAATAATAATAACTTAATACAGTATTTTTCATAAATCATTAATTAAAAAATAAGAGAATATAGTATTTTAATTAATTATTAATTAAAAATTTATAAATCTAATTAAATATAAATATTACTATATAATCAAATTCAATATAATTGCATTTCTAGAGGAAGTAAAGCTCCATCTACATTTCTAGAGGAAGTAAAGCGACATCCATATTTACCTTCAACTAGCCAAGAGGGGAAACATAACAAGTTTGGAGAGAACAGCCTATGAAGCTGAGTAATATCCCATTGCTCTTGAAATGAAAATTCTGCAACATGAGTGAAAGCTTCAAGAATTATAGGGTGCCATGTGGTCGGTCATGGACTTTGGCATTTCTAGCTCTCCAGGATTGGTAAACAACACAGCTGTAAGTCCAGGACCAAGCCATATTGGACTTCTTCACAGTCGTAAGGGCTTGCATCGGCTCTCAGATTTTGGAATATAAGCATAGAAAAGCCCCATGAGGAGATGATCGTAATGATATTAGTGATAAGGGAGCAATGGACAATGTGTTCAACATTGTCATCATTGCCACATTCCCTGGCACAAACAGGTGTCTTTGAACCTTGTAGTATGAAGCCGGACATTGGTTGGTAGTCTTTGCTTTGGTCAACCTCCACCAGAAAATCTCTATTGGGTGCATTTTGAGGTTCCTCAACCACTTGAGTTGATCCTTACAGTTTGGGAACAATGCAGCATAAGCCAAAGCAGTGATGGACTTTCCAATATGGAGCTTAAGAAGTTCAGGCTTATCACAAAGCAGTGCAGGGCAATCTGAATTTCCTGGATTGATTCACAAGAATATATCCAAAATGTTGTTTCAACCGGTCAAGGTCCGATACTTGGTGGTGATCAGTTCAGCTATGCATAGATCCTCGATGAAGTCCATGTTGATAGGAGTTGGCCATTTGGAGATAGTAAGATATGAGATCAATATATGATTCAATGCCTCGATGCGTTGCGTCAATAAGCGATCGACATTGTTCACAAGGTGTAAGCACCATCCGATACACAGTCACCCTTCTCGGTTTACTATTCCAAATGTTATGTCCATATGTTTCTCAAGCATTTGTTTAGCAGAGTTAGGATTGCAGAATTCCCAAGAGAATTTTTCACGCAATGGTCCTCTCCATTTGGATGCGTGAAAACCCAATCCCACCGTTGTGGTTGGCATATCGAGTTCAGGAAATATATTGAATACCGGCCTACGGTTCTTGTTCGACAGGAAGTTACTGGGCTTCTCAATTTCGTTCAAGACATTTTAGGGGCAGGTGTGCAATTTGGTAGGTAGAAAGTGCCAATAAGGAATAATTAATCAAGGTTGATCGGCTAGCTAAAGATAACTGCCGAACCCCTCGAGCATTCAGTTTTCGGACCTTAGTTCAACGGGAAAAATCACTCATAATTAGCTTTAGCATGGCCAACCCAAAGTACTCCATCTCCTTTACTTTGTATAAGCACATGTCGTACAATGAGGTTTGTGCCCTGCGAGTGGCTTTGTTGAAGAGGGTTACAGACTTGTTAGCATTGATGTTCTGGCCGGTCCAACTGCAATAATCTTTAAGGATGATGATGATAAAAGTAGCATCAGCATTGGAAGCTCTGGAATAAATGAGAATGTAGTGCATACTGGTGGTAGGAAACTTGTGTTCCTCCTTTAATAGCAAGACTTTGGTCTCTTTGTTTGAATGTCATAGAGATGTTCTGAACACAGAATGAATAGGTAGGGGCATAACGGGCATTCTGGCGGAAGCCGCATTTTGCTTCGATCCATTCCGTCTATTCCGTTCAGCAAAGAAAATATGGGTTGAGTCACGCATTGGAGAAAATATTGCGAGTCCGCGTAGCTTTCGTCGGACTCCAATCCAATGACATGTGTCCGGTTTTTTCCCCATTTTGATTGCAGACGGCGTTAAGACGGCTTTCCTGGCCCCGAGTGCGTCGATGATTAACGACGGTAGTAAATACATTTCCCCTGGCCCAAATGCTTCCTTTGCAATGCACTACACATAATGCACTAAGCCACCCAGAAACCACCCAAACTGCCATCAAATGCTTCCTTTGCAATGCACTACACATAATCATAAGGAGTTGGCAAAAAAAATTGGGAAAAAAGGGTCAAAAAATTACGTACCCTCCAAAGAACAGAGTCTGAGATGCAAAATAACACTCAAAATTAAATATTCAACAAAAAAAATATCCAAATTACTTCTAATTGGAAGTAATGAACATATTCTTTTCGATAGAACAAGAATATCACTAATAAACCATAGAAAAATGCAGAAGCATTAGATTTGTATTTAATACATCCTCTAAAATGGTTGTTATTTCCTCAGCGTTCTCCATGGTTCTTTTGTAAAAAGGAAATGAGATTTTTTGTATCTCTTCTCAGCTCGTTTCGCTTGGAAAAAACTAACCCTGAACCCTAAATCTGTCTATATATTTCTTTTAAATTCCTCGCTTTTGAGCAGCTAACAGGCGGTGCGGGGAAATGTATTTGCGTCCGTTAATACGCCATCGGCGTTCTGGTAGGGTCGCGAGGAAAGCCGTTAACTTCCGCTCAGTTAATCGGTAAAACGGGAAAAAATCGGGACACATGTCGTCCGTGGATTGGAGTCCGCACATAAAGCTACGTGCGGACTCCGGACGTAATATTTTCTCCACGCATTGGGTGATCAATTGCTGAATTTGAGCAGTAGTCAGAGCTTATTCAACACCTTCACAAGTATTTTCCAGCTGCTAAATTTTAAAAATAAGTACATTTTAAAATGTAATGAAAAATATATATATATTTTAGGCATAGTCGCCTTTAAAAAAAATTTATTTTAGATATAGTCAGGGGCGATTTACATGTCACGTCAAATCCAACGTGGCAAGGCTTGTCTGAATGGGAGAGCTAATCACAGATAATCACGGCTTTCAGTACTTCAATTTTTTTTTTTAAATTTCATATGTTATTTATTGATTTAGGGAAAGCATCTGTTAAAGTTCCAAGATAAGTCTTTTTGGAGAGTTTAGGGAATAGAGCTATATATACTAGAGCCATTACTTGGGTCCAAACACATAGAGGATTAACAATATATTTTCCTATTTCAATTAGATTACATCAAGGATTGGTTTTAAGCCATTATCTTTTCGCTTTATGTTATAGATGTTCTTACTATGTATGCAATACATTTGTTAAAAGGTTTGATGGAATAGTATAGAGCTATACATATGTTTTTAGGATTTTCATCAAGGATATATATCCTAGAGCTATTACTTGTGTCCAAACACATAGAGGAATAGTCATCAAGGATATGTATGCTAGAGCTATTACTTGTGTCCAAACACATAGAGGATTAACAAAATAGTACAATGTAATAAAAATCCAAGATAAGTAAGATTACAATATTGAAAAAATGATACATCTCTGATAGTACAATAAAAAAAATATACATGAATCAATGTAGTACAGATACACACGCCAAACTATCCTAAACAGCTAAAGCCTCCATCGTTTGCGTGCAATAGTACCACTCTCAGGTGTATACTGATCAGGTGCACGTGGTGGACGATCACGCAGCTGATGGTGGCCCTCCAATGCAGGATATTCAGAAGTCTACGTAGGATAGTCCTGTGATGGGGAAAAAGGCGGTTGTGACTCATAAGTAGGCTAATACGTAGAAGGACCTGGCTCAGCATATGTAGATGGCCTGGCGCCCCAGTCATGCTGTGGGGCATACTCTGCGGGCTCGGGTCTATAAAGTGTGTCGCTTATATGTACCCGTAACCTCAAGTCCCTACATATCACCTTGTGCCTATCTCTGACTCCATGTAACTTCATGCTCATGCAGGCGAAATACGGTGAAAGATATCTGATGCAAGATGTTTTGCATAAAAATAACATTTGAAATTAGCCTCAAGTAGGCATGTAACATATTGAATTTAGTAAAATAGTCATGTAGATACTTCAAATATCTGCTCCACAGGTGCTCTAGGATAATAAGTAATGGGAGAATCTATTGGGGCAACCAATAAATAGAGAGAAGCCCAAGATCTGAACCAGGACATGTACTGATTGATAGCCGTCAATCTGCCCTCGTCTTCGTCCAAACCTTCAACTACGTAATTCCTCCGCCTCTCGCAAGTAGCAATGTACACCTGATGGTAATCAACCCAGTATACATCTGCTTTATTTCGACCGTTGACCCTTTTGAAGTAGGGTCTACAAGTGTCACATCAACTTTGAGTATAAGTCCAAACTATCTCAACACTCGATCAGGTAGGTGCCACTCTACCCTCTTACAGCTGATGAGCGGGACTCATGATAACCAAATATCGGAGCATGCTAAGCATACATTTGATAGCCATTGCGTGATCTGCTCAGTGTATGGTCCCAAATCACCTGTACATATTAAAAACTATATTAAAATATGTATACACATTATAGAAAATAGACTTAATAACAACTCTGAAAGTCATACTTGTGTATGTAGCAGACCGTCAAGCTCATTCCTATATACTGCAACGTTCACCATAGGCATCTAACATATTGCTCGTTCCACCTGTTCGCACAACACATTAGGAACAAACATATAAGCATAAATTTGAAATTGCAAGAATTAAAGTATACCTCAATCCAATACTGAGCCCATCGAGTTCACTCGGATACGACAGATGTAGGGTCAGCCTCCCTACATGAAGGTGCTCCCAAGACTATATCTGCAGAAGATGCAGACAACCAGCCATATTGGCTTTGGTGGGCCTAGTATACTCATACAACTCCTTGTACAAGCGCGCCAGAACTGCTCCCCCTATGCATAGTATACTGAATGTATCTAGGTCCTCAAGTAGTGAAAGATACTGCAAATGGATCTCAGATACTGATGTGTCTAGCAGTAGGAAGCTCCCAATAAGAAACAAAATATAGGCATGAACGTGTATGTTGATCTCCTCGACGCTTAGATGGGCATAAGACCCCTTATAAAAATACAATCTGAGCCACCTTAGAGGCATGCAGGTCTCTGCCTATGCCTATCCCATCCGGAATGTCAATGTGATGTGTGGGTCGGTCGGATCCTGATACACCACATTTGTCAGGAGATGTCGACCCAACAGCTCATCGCAATAGTCTAGCCAGCTCCACCGCCTCTTCCCCTCACCAACCACATTTGGGCCAATAATAGACGGCCCATCAACATGTAAGCCCAGTATCATCGCCACATCCTATAGGGTGACTGTCATCTCACCATAGGCCAGATGAAATATATTGCTCTGTGGAGACCATCTCTTAACTAGAGTAGTAAATAGATGATGATCCAAGCGAATGTAATGTAGCTAGCTAGCATAAGGCTGCACGTGAGTGCGGTGAATCGACGATAGGACACTCTCCTTGACATATGCAAGTGAGAAGAGGCCTCTAGATTAGTACTCTATAATAAAAAAAGGGATTAAGCAACAATCAAATCAAAAATTGAGCAGGTGTAATGTAGAAGATGAAATTAAAATTACACTTAGAGTATCATGGTGGGCGGCTCTACCCCGACCATGCAGGGATGCTATGCTAGGGTGGACCTCTGGAGGAGGTCGCTCACATTTATCTCCTCCCCTATGACATACTGCGTCTAACAAGGGGGAGGTGCTCCTCGGCCATCATATATGTTGAAGGAAACACATGTAATAGTCAGTGTTAGTCAATTATAAAACTTAAAAGAAAAACTGTAGTGGAAACTAAACTAAAAAAGAGTACTACAACCAAGTTATAAAATTCTAGTAATGAGCATACTACATAGAAGCACACAACTGTTACAACTACGACATACCTTCTACTGTTGGTATTGTATGGGCACGATGACTTGTAGTGACCAACTGTCTTGCACAAATTATAGGATATGCTACTACTAGCTCTATTTTCATCCATTATATTTCTGATCTTGCTAGTGCGCGATTTACCAGACCTTCTACAAAAATTAGGAGGCAACAACTCATTAATACCTTGCTTAGCGCTGAAGCTGGCCAATCCAAACGTTCAAGCAATGTATGAAACTTTGCTATGTATGTAAGCTTATATAAATACAGTGAGTAATACTGTGAAACATATACCATGTGATTTAATCTTCTAAATCCCAAAGCAGCAATAGCATGGGGGCATGACAAATGATATATAAGCGTCTTGTGCAACGCAACAACGACCACTATTGGATAGATCGATTAAATGATCAGTTGGACCTATCAAACACATGCATCTCTCTAGAGTTGATGTTAACTAGTTCTCGAAAATGTTTAGCTTCCCTTTCAAAATGTTGTAACATGGTTAATTCCATTGTGTGAATATAGATAAGTTCACTTTCTACTGTTGAGTTGTAGTGGAAAATCTTTTCATAAATAGTGCAAATAAGTTCTAGTAAATAGCAGTGATCAATACCTGAATAGGCAAATCACGTGCACGTTTAAGAACATCATTAAAATATTCAGATGCACTAATTTTCATAGTTCCATAACGCATTCCATCATCATCTAGTAATGACCATCTAACTGGATCTCGCTCTACAAGCCATTTGTGTGCTTCTTCTTTACATTCTTTATGCCTATCATATAGCAATTAAACTCATGAATGTCATCAATGTTTCCATCCATATACATATTTTGGCATAGAAACTCCACATCACCAATTCCCAACATACGTGTAGCTTTTTTGAAATTCTCACGCTGATGTTGCAAGAAATGTCTGTGAGCAACCCAAGGAAAAATTTCTCTACACCCGCGCAACAAGCGTGCATGTTTATCTAATATTATACGAAGATCACGTCTTGCTGACACAACAGGTAACAGCTCCTATAAACACATCAGGAAAAATTGTCATGATTCATTTAACTCAGATTCAACCATAGCAAATGCAAGAGGAAACAAATCATTATTTCTATCTATTCCAACAGTAGTCAATAATATACCACGGTACTTGCCCAACAAAAATGTATCATCCAAGATGGGGACAGGACGACAACTACCTCAACCCAAAATAGAAGGACCAAATGCCCAAAAAACTCATTGGAATCGATGTAAACTACTATACTATATTCTGTAGATTGTACTTGGTAAAATGGAAGAAACTGCTTCCATAAAGATGTTGAGAGTCATATAAGGCTCTTTCAACGCCCAAAAATTGTTTTTGTTGTCTTACGTCGACCATCCCAGGCTTTCATGTAAGATACTTTAACATTAAATTTTGATTACATCCTACTTATAATCTTCCTAAGTTTCAGATCAATTTGATGCCTGATTATAGGTATAATGAAATAAGCAATGAATTTGGAACTACACTGTCGATGACCACTATCTATCACTGTATTGATACACCTGTGGTCATCTCCAACTATGGAGATTCTCCAGGCACCCCCGAGATGCTTGTTGCGTCTACAATGCAAGCGTCAATTACATGCTCTATTGGCACTATCGTGATGTACATATATCACAGTATAGTTCATCTGGTTTGAGGTGACTGTTTGAAATTGAACATTATTAACTATACATCAACCAATAATAGCAAACTGAAGACTCTTTTTACTTATGAAACACATTCGTTCAACAAAATCCCTTGGGATTTTAACATCATCTGATAGGATATTTTCATCAGATGGACTATCCAAGTAAATATCGTTGTCTCATTCTCTAGTGGTTTGACACATCCAGACGTACTCATTATTAGTAAACATTTCACATTCACTCTTAATATTTCGGAATGAATGATTCTTTAACATATCCTGACTAGCTACATTACCAACCATAGCTTCTAACCAAGGTGAAAAATCATCATCACTGATACCCTGCTTAGAGCCACTGCTCATAGTCTCATACGCATCATCACTTATAGCACTCTGAGACACATATGGTTCCTCTGATTGATAAATAACATTATCACTGGATCTATTATTTCACGACATACATCAGTAACACGACACACATCACCATGAAAAATTAACAATGAAAGTAGGGAAAGATAAACAAAGTATTATCTGGGAATCATTTTGTCAAAGCTACTCTGTGTCATCAAAGGAGCAGGTGTGATGAAATCACGTGTATGGGTCGATGGTATATCGACTGGCCTCAACACTGGATCAGCTGATATGGATGCAACATTAGCATCTTTGACTCCCACATAAAGCACTAATGTCTGATGAGAAGCTTCGTCTAGTATAACATTACAAATTTCAACATCTGAAATAACAGGCGCTATAAATCCATTACCCACTAAATAGCGACATGTTAGACTAACTGTGTGATGCTCTGAATCAATGTGCAGTGATCTCATAATTCTTTATTTCAAATCCAATAAGGTATTGTGCCTCAGAATCTTGATTGGACGATTTCGACCACCCATATAACTTGGAATGAACTAGTCATCGACACTTAGTTCACCTCTGGATAATAAGATCATGAAACCAACTTTGTACTAATTCTTGACAAGATGAATTGAGAATTAAATATCTAAAGTATAATCAACCATATTAGGATTACGTAAATTTAAAATAGCTTGCACAAATAAATATTTTCACGAATATATTCATTTTACATTTTATTTGTAGGCTTAAGCTAATCATCCACATAAGCAAGAAGCCAAATGCTACTCTAGTGGAATTTTTTTGAATGCAATAGGCCTAATGCATTCCTTCACTTCAACCATCCAACTTGAATCCTACTAATATCATCCTAAAATATTTCACAAACAATAGACCTGGCATATCTTAGACATTCACACTTTTTAATGACGTGATCATACAAAATTACAACACAAATCTCTAAACCATAAGCCCAATCCCTAAACTAAAACCCTAAACCAAATTCTAACAATGCATATAACCTAATCAATTACAAATAAAAAAATTAGAGATTTACCGTACGTTCACAAAGATCGGCGTCAATGTGCGCTGCGAACCACATAAATAGTTGGTGGAAACTCCCCTAAAAGCAACGGAGCCACCAAAAGCGTCGCCGGAAACTTCCCTAAAAGCAACAGAGCCGCCAAAAGCCAACATTGGGTTTCTCAGGACGAAGTCAAGGCTGCGCGAGGATCTGTCGACCAAGGAAATAGGCTTCTCGGTGGCTAGCGACAAAGGGAACTTGGTTGTCCAACAATGGTCGATGATCGGAGCTTTGGCGAAGAGCGGGAAGACTGGTCGGAGCATCGGTGGAGAGTAGGAAGGCCACTCGGTTGATCAGACAAATGAAACCACAAACGAAATCGCAGAATGGCTCATGCGAATGGGGCCGATCAATTGGATCGACCCCATTTGATAATCTAAGCTAGTTGCCCGTTTAACGGGCGACTTTCTCTCGGCATTACAAAGCTAGTCGCCCGATGTTGCCCCACCACATCGGAGCCTACGTGGCAAGCAAGTCACCTATTAAATGGGCGACTATACCTATATCTAATTTTTTTTAAGATACTTAAATTATTAATTACATTTTAAACCATACTTCTTTTAAAAATTTTGTCTTTTCCAGCTCATGCAGTCGTAAGAGTGCTTCATATCTACTTTAATAGCCATAAAACCAACTTGTGAGGTAGAGTGCTGAAATTTGTTGATGATTTTTGGTGCAAATCTGTAAAACAAAAGAAGATATACATAATAATTATGTTACATCAAGAATGAATGAATGACCCAAAAAGATCCCCTCTCCTGTCACATGTCGTATTCTTAAATGGAAAAACCAAAGGTATACACGTCAACAATAATATTAGTAATTATAAAACTATATTTATATATATTTGCATTAACTATTCATATAACCTCCTTAGTAATAACTTTCTAGTCATTAGGGCGATCTATATTCGAACAAGTTTGGCGGTCATATATTTCCTTTCAAGAACTTGACTCGAGCTCTGCAATAGAAAGATTATTCGGTGGATGGTACTCATATAAATCTGATATATTGAAGGTTTAGAGATATTAGTCGGAGGAAGAGAGACAATTTATGCATTGTTGTTAATTTTCTTGAGGATAAGGAATGGACCCAACTTCCTTGGTTTAAGTTTTGAATATATACTGTGGAAACCTTTCTTTTCTCAAATAAACCATAACTAGATCCCCAACTTGAAACTCCTTGAATCTTCTCTTTTTGTCTACTTGTTGCTTGTAATTGTGAGTACTTTCTTGTAGCTTCTGTCTAACATTCTACAGCAATGTGGTGAAGTTTGTGGTGGTGTTCTTGGCTTGTCTATTTGTGGGTTTTGGTAAGACAACAAGATCCATGACGTGATTGGGTATTTTAGTATAAACAATACTTAATGGAGATTGACTTGTAGATCTGTTGCCGAATTGTATGCAAGTTCGACGATCTAAAATCTTATCCCACTGACCAGTTTGTTCACCGGCAAGGCATCATATCATATTAGTAAGGCTGCGATTAACCACCTCAGTTTGGCCATTTGTTTGGGGGTGGTAAGCGAGAACTCATTGCAATTCAATTTTTGTAATCGCATAATTCATGACAAAAAAGCTAATGAATTTAACATCTCATGGATATGAGACTTCGTGGGATTTAGTGAGCGATCTCTTTAAAGAATATTGGCCACAATTGAAGCACCAAATATTCTTTAGCACGTAATAAAATGTGGGCTTAATTTTAAAGTAGGCTTAATTAAAACATTAATTACATAATTAGGAATGAAAAAAAATTAAAAATAGACCAAGTCTCCGTTCAGCGGTATTGTGTAGCATCCGTCGTTAATCGTCGCTGTTGAGCAGGGACCTCTTCCACTATAATGTGGCGATGAGATCTATTCGCCCGATCTACCTGCTTCCTCCCGACCCGCTACTCCTGAGAAGTTCGCCGACCGACGCCGCCGATGCCCCACCTGCTACTGTTCGATCTAGGGTTTAGAGTTGATCTCATTTTTTTGAGATATTTTTTGCAACCCTAAAGTTTTTAGTTCATTCTATTTGTGATTGTTTAGTGATTAGATGTATTTTATTAGTTTAAATGTGTGATTAATAATTTTATATGCTAGATCTATAAGGTTGGATGCTACATTTGTATTTTTAGAGAAAAATACATCTTTAAGCGTGGATGTGTGTTTTAGATCGTGTGTGATGTTTGTTTAAATTATTTTCTAGGGTTTATAGTTGATCCATTTATTTTCTGAAGTATTTTTATAACCCTAAATTTTTAAGAGACTATTATTTATGATTGTTGAATGTTTAAGTGTAAATTATTAGTTTAAATGTGTGATTAGTAGGTTTAGATGCAAGATCTCTAAGGTTGGATGCTACATTTCAGATTTTTTGATAAAAATATATCTTTTAAATTAGATGTGTGTTTAATATCGCCTGGGATATGTGCTTAAATATTATTCTAAAGTTTAGAGTGGATCCATTTATTTTTTAAGGTATTTTTTGTCACCTTAATTTCTTAAGTTAATGTTATTTATGATTGTTAAGTGATTAGGTGCAAAAAGTTAGTTTAAATTATAGATCCATTTATTGTTATTTTAAAATAAATTGAATTTATTCTTTAACTAGGTGAGATAACGGATTATCTGTGTTGTGATTTTCTTAGCTAAAAATAAGTTAAGATATTATTTGCATAGTTTTATATTATGACAGTGAACTCACTGTAAGTGATGATTTTATTCCTTCTTATACTGGTGGGAAAAATCGTCCAATACAAATCCCAAGGTAGATTAATTTCATGGACTTACAGAGGTGCATTATGAGGTCATTGAAGTTAGATCTAATAAAGTTATGTGTTAGTCTAATAGGCCAGTTTCCTATTGGTGCGGGATATTGTAGCTCACATTCATGATGAAGTATGTGAGTCTATAATCATTGTAGCATGTGCTCTGCCTATAGTGATTTATGTTGAAGTTAATAAACTATCAAATGAAGAAAGAATGATAGGCAATATTGAGGAGTGTCAGAGAGCTCCAATTATTACTGAATACATCACACGAGCATCTCAACTACTCATTGATGTGAAAGCATATGGATCTGCACCATCTGACCATGCCTACTTTCTTTGGGACAAGTTTTGATTTTATGGGTGACCCTCAAGATAATTCCATAAATTCACTATCTTCTTAAGATGAGGGGTATGAAATTGTGCCTATAATAATAGCGGTGATACTGCTGATAATGATGATATTGATGCAGAGCGGGCTACTTTATTGGCCACAGAACCATCTATCAAAGGTTGGAGACCTAATTAAAGAATATTCAGTCATAACAAATCATACTAAAGAGCACTTGTTATCTAATAATGAGTATATGCATTGTGCCAAACAGCTAGAGAATGAGATGATGAACTGACATTTAATGGGTCATCAGATGAGTCAGCATTTGAAGAAGAAAATAGCATTCAGATGAACTACCGGAAGATATATGCTTTCATAATAAGATGCAGCTTCATTCACTCTTCAAAGATGGTCCATCTTACATAATGTTGAATTTCTGATCTATGCTTCAAACAAAACAAAGTTTTTTGTGTTGTGCATGTATCATGCTCACCCAACTGCATCTTGTAGCGGCGATTACATGCAAGCTTAAGTAGAAGATTGGGTGGTGCATAAAGGATTGGCAGTATTGGCTCACCTCATACTGCAGTCATTCAGTGCTCAATGCTGGACACAGATAATGCATATCTCAGTTTATCAGTTACTTCATTCGACCTGCCGTTAGGCGTCAACTGGATTTGAAGCCCAGAGAAATCATATGCCATATCGAGTCCAAATTTAATATAAGAGTGTCTTACATGAAGGTCTGGGATGTGTGCTGCAAGATAGTGAAGATAATTTTTGGCAGTTGGGAGGAATCCTATCGATCCTTAGAGAAATTATGGGTGATGTTTGTTCAGTTATGTCAGGATCTGTGCATCGAGTGCACAAAATCAAACAGATTTCAACTACTTTTCTGGGCATTCGAGCCTTCAATTTCAGGTTGGCAGTACTGTCATCCAATTTTATTTCTTGATGGGACATTCCTCCTAGGTAAGTATAGGGGGACTTTACTTAGCCCAGTTGAGATTGATGTGAACAACGATTTATTTTCATTGCCCTTTGCAGTTGTTGAATCAGAATGTATTAAGTCATGGGTTTGATTTTTAAAGACACTGTAGGACTTAATCTCACTAATCTCTATAAGAGTTATCTTTGTATCATATCTAATAAGCATGCGGGTCTTATGCATGGTTGTAGAGAAATATTCTCTTAGGTTACGCAATACTTTTACCTCCGTCATCTGAGAGAGAATTTCAAGAAATCTATTAGGCAACTTAGAATAAGGGATATAGAATTCATTTGCCAGAAAATATATGTAGCAAGTAATACTGATGATATCCAGATTTTCGAAGAGTATATGTCTACAATTAAGAACATTAAGCAGGAGGCTTATGATTGATTGGTTTCAAGGGATGTGGTCTTTAACCCATGATGGTGGCAACATGTATGACACAATGATCACAAATGCAATTGAATGCTTTAATGGTATACAAAAGAGAGCACGTGACTTGCCAATTCAGATGTTGATTACTATTATTTACTATAATATAGCCTCCCTTTTCATGAAGCGCCTTGAAACAGCAATAAATCTTGGCAGCCAACATGACTCTATCTTCTTTTCACATGTCAAGGCAACTCTATAGAGTAATGAACGTGAGGCAAGGAGACTTCCTGAGCCTGTCAAGATAAATACTAATGAGTATCATATGTTTGATAGATCCAGCAGAACTTATAAGGTTGAGCTACTATAAAACAATAATTACAGGTGTACCTGCAAACAACCTCAAGCTTACCACATCCCCTGTCCTCATGTAATTTATGTGTTGGGCTAATGACATCTTAGTAACGTGTAATATGTTTTCGTCTGCTACACTTTGCAATTTTACAGTAGCACCTACCAGGAAGAACTCCATGTCATCTCTGATCGTGATGAGTGGCCAGAGCACATCATCACAAGCAGCTACACAGAGTACTTTCCATCAAATATCAAGAGAAAGTCTGGCCGACCAAGGACAACTAGATTCAGAAATACAATGGACGAGGCTAATACAAGAAGCACTAGGATTTATAGTGTATGTAAAACTACTGTCCACAACAGAATGACATGTCCTCGTACTCGACGCCACATAATTTAAGCCAATTCTGGGTCATCTTATCTAGTTAACTTGTGTTAAGCTGATGTATTGAACTTACTCTATTGTTTGGTGTCTTATGTACTTCCTAATTTTAGGTTACTTATGTTTTCTATGCTACTATATCATGGGTTGTATCTAAACAGTTGCAGATTTAGTCTTAAGGGGTCTATTGCTGCTGAGATTTGTTTGATGCAGTAGGTGACAGTGAAGCTCAGGTTGCTTGTGAATTTTGGAGCATTTTGTTGAGACTTGGATGACATATAATGTATATGAAAGTGATTTTTTTTCAACTATTTTGGCCTTATATATCATTCTACAATGTGTGAGTACCATGTAATTTTGTAGTTGTGAATGTGCTTCATTTAAAAGACTTCAATCTTAAAGAAATCTAGCAATGTGTTAGTAGCATGTAATTTTGTTCAAGTTTGACTCACTTTTTGTTAAATACTGTAACATATGTAATTTTGTTATACTTTATTGCATGGTTATAATGCATAAATTATTTAAAGGAAAATTTTTTGCTGAAGAACTAGTACACCCCGCACATAGGAGGCGAAGGTCTGCAAAGGTGACTGTTATGGACTACCCCCCACCGACTGAAGTTCACCATAGTATTGTGACATTATGTGGTAGATACAGAGCAACGCATCCTGACTTAGTAAACATTCTTCTTTATAAGCTTCGTATTTAAATTATTCATTTAATGTTGCATACTGACCAAGCAGAGGCTGCTTCTTCAATGTTATATAAGCTATAGTGCTCGAGGCTGTCTCTTATTTATTGATGTTCAGATAATGGCCAATAAATTGCTCGAGATTTATGAATGTTTTATGGCAGCTGGACTAGATTGTGTCTCACAGATGCGGTATATTCGACTGGATCACCACTTGCTCATAGCTTTTGTTGAACATTGGTAACCTCAGTCAAATACGTTCTACTTGCCCGTTGGAGAGATGACGATTATACTACAATATGTTGCTATGATTTTGGGTGTTCATATAGATGATCTAAATTTTGTTGGCAAGATTATTGTCGGAGGAGGGAAACAGTGGGCTTCATGGCCAGATTACTGTGATGAGTTAATAGGAGCACACCTAGAGCCACATATTATCTACCATGATCCGATCCAGCCGCATATCACATTAAAATTCGGCATGGGATAGGCTTGAGCACAGACATGTTTGCCCTTATGATGGCTGCATTGGACATACTACAGGGATTCCTATATAGATCTGCCCGAGGCTCAGTTTGCTATGCATGTCAGGACGTACATACTTTTTACGATTGATTCTTTTCTTATGCCAGACACATCGAGCTCTGAGGTGCACTTGCAGTATCTGTCATTACTAAAGGATGTTGATACATTTAAAGAGTTCTCATTGGGTTTGGCCGTGCTTGCTCATTTATATAGGGAGCTACATAAGGCGATGAAGCCGAAGTGTACGAATATGACTGGATTCCTACACTTACTGCAGGTATGGGCATAGGAGTATAATCATGTTGGTAGACCCACATTACATATACCATACCCTACAGACATAGATGGTCTAAGTGTGGGATATCGGTGAAATGAAGGGTTCATCCGAGAGAAGACACCATCCCACATCAGAATGTACAGAGACGAGTTAGATGTACTGTTGCAGAGTCAAGTATGCTTCTTTGATATAATATTTAATGAATTGATTGTTAGATACTTTACAACTAACTTCAAATTTTTTTACCTAAACTTTTTAAGTGATATGGGAGCTATATAGACATCAGATTCGTGTACGTGTTGTAGATATATGCTTACAGGGTGATGAGATATGGCTGGTCAGAGTACCAATGATTTGTTGGAAATGAGTTGAGTGGTACTTGCCTAATCGTGTGCTTAGACAATTTGGTCTTCCACTTATGATTGATACAACACTAGTAGATCCCTCTTTCTAGCTAGTTGATGGCCGAGAAAAAGTAGATGTTGATTGGATCGATTACCACTAGACTTACATTGTTCAGTGGGAGAGCCGACATGATTCAGTTGTGGTGGTAGATTCATCCCAACAATACGGGGAGTCAGTGATCAACTGATACATTAGGTGGTATCGATCTTGGGCTTCACTCTATATGTTGAAAGCACCAATAATTCCTCTGGACACCTATTACCCTCGAGCGCTTGGAGAGTGATTAATGGTAAGCTTGTTTCTTACATAAAAATCATTGTTTTATATAATGATCTAACCCTAAATAACTATATCTTCAATATAGGGTGAGCACATCCTAAACACTGAAGATGTATTCCAGCATTATTTTAGGAAGGATGAAGATACATAATTTCAGCATTCTATTAATCAGTACAAGGAGTTACATAGGGATCTACAATGCAATATGCATATCTCTGATAGTACGGGGAGATTCAAGGTACTTCATCATTAGTACAGTCGGATGGGCCAACTATGGATGCTATTCCTTCCTCTACACTAGTGGTCGGGCCCTCTATTTATACATTCACACAGCCATCACATTATTCATATCAAGAAGTTATGTGGAGTCAGATGCAACAATGGCAGGCACTAGTTCCTCCCAAATATGGGACTCCATAATTTCATATGACACCCCCGTATGGAATGTACCCTGGTTACTCGGTCCCGACGCAGGCTTCAGCCGATGTACCTGGTGTTACACACTTAGGTTATTAGCAACAACCCGCTGAGCAGGTTAAGCAAGAAGAGCATCATCAAGAGCATCATTTATGAGACCGGCCACAGCGACTAACAACACATTAAACTTCTGGTAGTGATGTGATTCTACCACGCAGGCATCGTCGATGATAGTCATCTGTGCTATTATCTTTTGTAGACAGTCTTTACCATTTAGTTGTAGTTGTACATCATTTATTATGGTTATTCATTTTGTTCCAATAGTGTATGCTTATTACTTATATGTTCTTTGATGTTGGTTACTGTTTGCATATGATAATGATTGATCTACATAGCTATTGCTTTGGTCGGATTATATCAAGGATCAGCTCTAAGTTCATATCTTTTCGCTTTAGTTCTAGATGTTATTGATACACATTTACAAGAGGTTGTACCTTGATGTATGCTTTTTATTGATATTTGATTTGTTGATAAGATTAGAGAGGGAGTTCAAAAAAAATTTGTGCTAAGCTCGGCAACTCTAAGGTTGTAAAGCCTTTCATATTAGCTGGATGGATAAAATAAGTTGCCACATCAGTTCATCATTTTGATCATAAGAGATCATTGTTTCACAGTGAAGAGCTGATAATATATAACTTCTCTTTCTCTTATTGTTACTTTTCTAGTGAAGTTTATTTTCATTGGTGTTGTAAGCTTAATTTTCTTGATGTGCAGCAAGTTGCTTTATAGTGTACAACTTGAAAAAACTGCAGCGTACTGGGCCACAGTTGCAATTTCTGGTCAACATGAAAGTCATGAAAAACTTTATATTTAAGTCCTTTGAATCTTTCAAAATCTCAAAATAACTTAACTTAGATTTAATAAAAAGTTACATTTTAATTAAATGGTTTAATTAAACTAGCATTTCAAAAATTCATAATAAATTAATCACTAAGGCAAAAAATATAAAGAATCACTCCATGAATGTATATTTTAGAGAGGAATCTACTAAAATTAAAATTTCTTAGTTTTATTAGATATTTTGTGGTTAATTTAGAAATAGCTCAAAACATTTCTTAATAACTCCTAAAATACAACTCAAAATAAATTTATTTTTTAAATGGTAATAACTTAGCCCAAATATCTACTTATCATAGAAATTTCAAGTCCATTAGAGCCCTAGATCCAATGTTATAATTTTTGTGACTCTTTTAGGATAATCTGGATGAAATAGTTAATGTAAAAATATAGAAACCCACCTAAATGATTGAAAATACTTTTATCAACATCAAGGATCCTAAAAAATTTAATTAGTCTCTCTCGATTTGATTAGATCACAAAAATCACTTAATTAGGACATAATGAAAATTAAAATTTTAATTAATTGAATTAATTGAGCCAACAACAACAACAACAACAAGCCTTAATCCCACTAGGTGTGGTCGGCTACATGAATCCTTCGTCTCCATTGTGTCCTATTATGTGTCAAATTCTCATCTAATTCAAGTATACTAAGATCATTTTTTATACATCCTAACCAAGTCTTTTTAGGTCTACCTCTACCTTTCTTAACATAAGGCAAATCTAATGCATCTACTCTCCTAATCGTCATCGGACGCTTTATGTGGCCAAACCATCTAAGGCGACTCTCCTAATCTTATCTACCACTGGAGCTACCAACTTTTTCCCAACATACTCATTTTTCATTCTATCTCTCAGTAAAGCCACTCATCCACCTAAGCATCCTTGTCTCACACTTAACTTAGTCTTATGCTTCTCTTTTATTGGCCAACATTCGCACCATAAGTCATTGCGGTCTTACCACCACCTTATAAAATTTTCCCTTAAGTTTAAGTGGAACTTTTCTATCAATAATAGGCCAAATGCATTCCTCCACTTCAACCATCCAACTTGAATTCTACTAATAACATCTCCATCTATTTCACCATCATTTTGAACAATAGAGCCTAAATATCTTAAATCACTCTTGTTAATGACTTGATCACCTAAAGTCACAACACTATCACTAAAACTTATACAACTAAAATTACACTCCATATATTCAGTTTTAGATCTACTTAAACGAAAACCTTTAGACTCTAAAGTTGACCTCCATAATTCAAGTTTCTGTTGGACTCCCTCTCTAGTCTTATCAATAAGAAGAATGTCATCGCAAAAAGCATACACCAAGGTACATCTTCTTGTAAATGCCTCGTAAGAACATCCATAACTAAAGTAAAAAGATAATGGCTTAATGTTGATCCTTGATGTAATCCAACTGAAATAGGAAAATATTTTGTCAATCCTCCTTGTGTTTGGACACAAGTACGACTCTAGTATACATATCCTTAATGACTTGAATATAACCAATATTAACTCCTTTCTGTTCTAGAACTCTCCAAAGAACATCTCTTGAGACTTTATCATAAGCTTTCTCTAAATCAATAAATATCATATGTAGATCCTTCTTACTTTCTCTATGCTTCTCTATTAAACCTCTTAACAAATGTATATCATCAATAGTAGATCTACCTGGCATGAAACCAAACTGATTGTGAGAAACTTCTGTATCACATCGTAACCTATGCTCAATTACTCTCTCCCATAATTTTAATGTATGGCACATTAATTCCTCTATAATTTGCACACTCTTGTGCATCACCTTTATTCTTAAATATAGGAACCAATAGACTCTTTCTCCACTCATCGGCATCTTTTAGTCTTTAAAATAACATTAAAAGATTTGTAAGCCAAGAAATTCCTTGATCTCCTAAACATTTCCACACATCTATTGGAATATTATCCGGTCCTCTTGCTTTTCCACATTTCATTTTCTTTAAAGCTTCACTAACTTGATTTACTAATCGATGATAGAAATGAAATTCTCTATTTTGTTTAGGGTATTAAGGTTGCTAAAATCAATCGTCAGATCCTTCATTGAAAAGTTTATCAAAATATCTCACCCACCTATTTTCAATATCTTTTTCTAAGAAAAGCACTTTATTATTTTCATCCTTAATACCCCTCACTTGAACTATGTCTTTACTTCTCCTATCTCTTTGCTTGGCTAACTTATACATACATCTTTCACCTTCTTTGGTATCTAATCTATTGTATAAATCACTAAAAGCTAAATTTTTGCATCATATATTGCTTTCTTAGAATCTCTACCACTTTATATCTTTCCCAATTCTCAATTTTTCTAAACCAAGTTTTATAACAATGCTTCATATTTCTTATCTTTTCTTGCACACTCTGACTCCACCACCAACTATTCTTATTAAAAGAAGCTTTTCCTTTTGATTCTCCAAGCACATCTTTAGCAACTTGCTTAATTTCACTTGATATTTTTCCCACACACGTTAGCTTCTTTATGAACACCCCAAATTCTAATATCTTGTAGCTTGCTCTTAAAAATATTTTTATTTGTGTTCTTTAAGTGTCCCCATCTAATCTAGGACAATAATTTAGTTTATTTTTCTCTTACAATCTTTCATCTTAAAATCTAAAACTAATAATTAATGTTGGGTACTTAAAATTTCACTTGGTATGACCTTACAATCTTTACAATTTAAGCGATCTATTTTTCTTATCGAAAATAATCAATCTGTGTTTTACTAGATCCATTTTTATAAGTAATAATATGTTCATCTCTTTTCTTAAAAAAAGTATTAGCAACTACAAAATCATAAGCTAAAGCAAAATCTAATATAGTCTTACCTTCTTCATTAGTCACTCCAAATCCATAACCACCATGAATACTTTTAAAATCTTCTACTACTCTACCAACATGTCCATTTAAATCTCCTCCAATAAATACTTTTCTTCAAGAGGTATCTGTTGTATTAATCCCTCTAATTCATTCCAAAATTTTTCTTTTATGCTTACCTCCAAACCTACTTGAGGAGCATAGACACTTATAACATTGATAATCTTAGTATCAACAATAATCTTTAAAGCTATAATTCTATCTCCACATCTATTAATACTTATAATATTATCCTTCAAACTTTTATCTATAATCACACCTATACCATTTCTAGTTCGACTTTTACCTGAATACCAAAGTTTAAAACCTAAACTATCAATCTCCTTGGCTTTCTCACCAACCCATTTAGTTTCTTGAACACATAAAATATTTATCTTTCTATGAACCATAATATCTATTAATTCCATTAATTTACCCAAAGAGTACCTATATTCCAAGATCCTAACCTAATTTTTGTTTCATGGACTAACTTCTTTGCCCGCATCCGTCAAAAATGTGGGAACCCTTGCTTATTTAACACGCACCCGGCCGATGCGGCTCACATTTTTTTTACTATATTCAAACATGGCCGCTTCGAGGGCGCTAACATTAACACAATGATTTAAAGGATTCATGTCATGATTATTTTGACAAATTTTACGCTGGCTGTCGACTACCTAACGCAACCCTCAACTTTTTGCATCCGGACTTGGGACCGGCAATGGTAGTGTTAATTGAATTAATTGAGCCAAAAATTCAAAAATTTAGAACAAATTACATATTAAGCCAAAAATTACAAATGATCTCTTTCTAGGTTCAACATTCAATGATGAATTCAATGAAATTGAAAACCCAAAATTTTGCCAAGCATTTTTGAAATAATTTGAAAATTATTAAAATGATAATTTCTTAATTAATCTTAAAATACATGCTTAATTAACTTAAAAATTTTATTATTGGTTTATCATGTCGATACCTACTTTCATAAAATTTAAATGGTATTTGTGTGATTAGATAAAAAATTAGAATTTTAGAACACTTAACTAATAATTAATTAGAAAATCCTAGAAATTGCTAAGATTGTATTTTAATGGGTAAATGCAATCACCTAACATGAAGACACTTAAAAAAAATTGTTAAGGTAATGAGGATTAATTGAAAATTAATAATTCATTATATAGCCTAAGATATAAAATATTCATAACTAATTATGCAGATCTCCATAAATTATGATTAAACCCCTCATTATGCTCAACTAAGTGAGAGGTTTTCAATAAAATTAAATGCCCTAATTGATTTGGTGTATTTTGAGTGTAATTTATGATTTAAAATTCTTTTTATGTATTTAATTAGGCATAAATTATAAGCCTAAATTTATTAAAACTTTTAGGATATATTTTATTAATGTTAATGCATGTTCTATTATTTTTTTATAATTATAGGCTTATATTTCGTGTCTTATTAATTTTTTTTGAGTCTCTTTGGGTTTAATTATATTAAATAATTATTAAACTCTAATTAAATCATAAACATAATTTGTTTAATCTTTAAACCACTGAATGAATGAAGAGAGTGATGTAATAATTTAGAATATCTTAATCTCTTCAAATATGACTAAATAACATTAATGCAAACACCTTAAGTAAAATTCTAATTAGGTTTAAGTGGTGTTACGATCATGTGATTCTTCTTGGAATTAATAGTTCAAATAGGTTGCTTTATGACACTTAGTTGTTTCTTCATTCGCTTATATTTGTGTGTTTGGTTCATACTCATATACATTCATGTTTAAAAATCTCAGATATCATACTTGCTCAAAAATATTTCCCTTTTACATGAATTATGTATATATAAATTTAAATTAATAAATAAAGATAACTAATATATCATAACCATATGCATTATCAATGCATCTCTAAGATATATAGTTTAAACATTTGAAGGCACAAGGCTCGATCCAAATGAGGTCTTAATACCTCAATCTTTTGGTTTAACAATGACATACCTAGAGAATACAAAGAGAAATGAATATGCAGATTAAATTATTTTTCAAACTTATGGTTATGAAAATTCTTAAAGCAACTCATTCATTTGCAAACATGTTTATAAATACAAATGCATAGCTAGCAAGTATATAGTCTAGACATCTGAGGGCATAGGGCAACTGGTCCGAAAGGTCTCGATGCCTCAACCTTCTAGTTTAATAATGGCATGTACTTGCAAATGCTTAGTGTATGTGTATGTTGTGGTATTTACTTTTGGATGTAGGACACCACATAGATCTTAAGGGGTACTTATTGAAGTGATCGAGTACGATATTAAGGTATAATGTACTATCTCGAAAGATAGAAACATCACCCTACATTAGACCTAATCACCTAATAAGGACTCCTAAGGCATGATGGGTCTTCGAATATATCAGAGATCTTTTTCCTACTTTGCATGAAAAAGTAGAGTAGGGTGTATTTTAAGCCGGGTTCTTTAGTTCCCTATAGAAGCAAGCCTCCATAGTTAATTACATCCTAAAAAATAAAATTTCCTAAGAACACTCTCGATTAAAGTAGGCAATTATGGTCTCCAAAGATTTCAAGCCTGGACTATCAATAAATTGGTTATATTTGGAAGATCAATTGGGAAAGTTCAAAAAGAAGATTTATTTTGGAAGCTAAAGGGAATAAGTAGGAATTCTCATGATACTAAGAAACCTAGTGAGCATTTCAATCTACACTATAGTTTGGCTTTATATATTTAAAATTGAAGATATTTATTTGTTTGAGTTAAAATTTTATTATTTTGCTAGGCCTAATAATCTAACAACATAAGATTATAGAAATGCCTAAGAGATTAAGATTTATGCTTGTAGTCCGAAGAAAATAGCTACCTCAAATCTTAAATCTAGGGAGCTTTAACACAAGCTAAAGTGCGTCCTAAATCTAAGCGAAGAGTGGACAGAATGGTTTACCTCGATAAAAGAGAATAAATCGTCCAACTTCTAGACTTACAACCACCTGGACTGGCCTTCAGCTAACGCCTCCTTTGATTCAAAACTATGTAGTCCGGTCTTATGAAATTGCAAGATGGCTAAGGTAGTTATTTAATTAGAAAGAAACTAAAATCTTAAACTCACTCCCTAAGATACTAGAGCATGAGTGGTATGAGTGCATAACTTAAGCTAAATGCAAAAATCTTTACAAATTTTATTCTATTTTGACACTTCATTTAGACAAAGGCTTAAAATTTTTTATGCCCAAATGTATGATGAAAAAGTTTATTGGCTAAACCAACGAGAAGAGGGTGTTTTGCACCACAAGGGATGTCCTCACAGGTCAAGCATTCCCCTATCGTGCAAGGATGGAGATCCCTTGTATTCAAGGAAGAAAGAATATGCATGCATGATGTGAGACATACAATATTCAACTAAGGAGTTGTTAAATCTTTTCATTATCTTGTTTAAAACTTAGGCTTTATGGTGAGGTTATGAGTTATTAAGAATTTTAATTATGAGTGATTAGTTGGGGTAGAAAAATTAATTTTATCCTAAGAGCCTAATCACATTCAGGCCACAGGTTAAGGAATCAAACATAAAGAAACTATGAAAAAGTCATGCAATTTCTAATGCGTACTTTAAACATAACATCAAAAAAAATTTATAAAATTAGCGCATAAGAATAAGAGACCGGTGCGGTCAGGTATCGCCGTATAACCCAAAAAGAGAAAAGATAGGTAGCCGAGCTCTATCCTTATACAACTCGGATTATAAAAGGATAAATTCTATGTGAGTCTTCATTTCTTCATATCTTCATGTCTTCTTCCTTCTTTCTTTCAATTGGTTTACTTCAAGGCATCACCGAGCACTCAGGACTAAGCCTTCAGCTCTTCCTAAACCTCATAGCACTAATCTTAATTCCTATTTGCAAAAATACATTTTATATGAAAAAACAAATCTACACGCAGAGGTTAGCTAAACATACATACAACCTAGTTATATTTATAATTTGGAGTTAGCACCCTGAACTTGGGTAACCAAGCCCACCTATCCTAACTTGGATTATGCTTAAGGGCATAAGCAACCTACAAGCAAAATATTTATATTTATTTTTACAGCGACCCCTTAAGTACAATCCCCTGTAAAAAATAATGTTAGACTATCAACGGCCTAACATCCAGTCTACGATCTACATTTCTAACATTCAGTCTAAATTATTATATCACAAAAATAAAACACAACATCAACCATACAATTAACACATCGACTAATCTAATTTTTGAGTCGGTGACCAAGTATTCTAGTGTATGAAAAGAGAGCTTGTGTGACAATACTTTGCTAGGTCTCTTTAGCTTAAGTTTTAATTTGGAGTTTGAATTTATTTAAATTTTACCTTTGGGTTGTTTCAATTCAAATGATTTAATGATTTATTTTTCATTTTTATTTCACTTTTATTTGGTTAAATTGATGTTTAGGTTTTCAAGAATCAAGAGGAGGATGAATTCCAGTTTTTTTATTTTTGAATGGAACTTACCCTATTCTACATCCTAACTCCTGAATCTTCATCCTAAAATGTCTAACTAAGGTCCTGAAGTATCTTAATTAGCCCATTTTAATTTGTGTAGTTTATTTGATTTAATTAATGTTTGTTTGATTTGATTTAGATTTTAAATTTTGAGTTTGTTTAATCTTCATGTATTTTGATTGATTAATTTTAGATTAGATGTTTTGATTTAATTAAATTTTGATAATTTAATATCCTTTAAATTAATATCCAATAAAGTTTAAGTTTATTTAATTTCATGTATTTTGATTGATTAATTTTGGATTAGATGTTTTATTTAAATAAATTTTGATAGTTCATTATCCTTTAAATTGAAAGCTAAATTTGCTTAATTTCATGTATTTTGATTGATTAATTTTGGATTAGATGTTTTGATTTAATTATATTTTGATAATTCAATATCCTTTATATTAATATCCAATAAAGCTTAAGTTTGTTTAATTTCATGTATTTTGATTGATTAATTTTGGATTAGATGTTTTGATTTAAATAAATTTTGATAATTCAATATCCTTTAAATTGAAGTTTAAATTTGTTTAATTTCATGTATTTTGATTGATTAATTTTGGATCATATTTTTAATTTAATTAAATTTTGATAATTCAGTATCCTTTAAATTAATATCTAATTTCCGTTCTTTAGGATTTTAATTTAAGATTTTAATCTCATATGATTAATATCGGTTTGATGTTGTTTAGGTTCATTGATTTTATTATTTCATTTAAGTTTGATTTAAATAGAATGTATTCCAATTAACTTATGATTTATTTGAAGTTTAGTGTGCTCTTTTATTTAAAATCCAAATAAGGGTTTGATTTCTTAAATTTAGTCATTTACTTTATATAGTGATCATTTTTTGGTTTGATGCAATTATTTAATTTAATTTGATCTTTATTTAATAGCTTTGATTGATTTAATTTATTTGATTGACTTAATTAAGGTTTAATTATAAGTTTATTAATCTTTTCATCAAGTTGAGTAGAGTTTGATTTGATTTAAGTTATTTGCTTGTTGAAACTTTTAATTTGATTTCATGTTTGTTTAGATTAATGATACAATTAATGATTTGATGATTTAGGTTTAATTTAGGATTTAATTGGCATTTAATTGCAATTTAACTAAGTTCAAATTTATGTTTGATTAAGCTTAAGTTTAATATGATTAACTTAATTATATAATTAGCTTAATTAAGAGGGAAATTAAATTATTAGATTAATTAAGGACTTATTATCATGTTGGTTAAATTTTGACAAAAAATTTAATTAAGTGTTTGATTTAAGCTTGATTTAAGAATTAGTTTTAATATGATTTATTTAAATCAATTTGGTTGATTAAAATGATGGGTTACTTTTTTTCAAATTAAGTTCATATTAATTAGATGTTTAGTTAATTAGATTTGATTAAGGATAACTCAATTTTAAATTATTATATTAATTAAATATTTATTTAATTAAAAATTAAAGACTTAATTGCCCACATGTGACTGATTTGATTTAATAGATTTAATTAAGTATTTTACTTAAATTTTATTGACTAAAGAATTATTATTATTATTATTATTATTATTATTATTGTTGTTGTTGTTGTTGTTGTTGTTGTTCTTGTTGTTGTTTGATTAGGTTAAGTGAATTAATTGTTTATTTTTATTTCAGTTAAGCTTGATTATTTATAATTAAAGTTTCATTTGATTTCATCCATTTATTATGTTCATTGAATTTCTTTTAATACTATAATTATGAGTTCATGTTTAATTTAGTTATTTAGTTTATATATTTAATGATTAATTAATCATCGTATTTCAAATGGATTGAATTAGTTCTGATTTAGTTATATATTAATTTGATTAAGTTTACCTTAACTTTATTTGATTTAATTTGATCATATAATTAGCATAAGATTTGTGATTAATTAAGTCTTTATCTTATTAAGCAATTAATTAGATTAAGGGCTTAATTTAGGAGCTTAATTTATTGAATGATCAATTAAATTAAAATTAAATAGCTATTTATTAGCTTAATTATATGTTCATCTTACCTAATTGATTTAACATAAATAAAATCCAATTAATTATTAGTTGAATTAATCATGATTAATTTGATTGAAAGGTTGATTCATTTAAGATTGATTAGGTGATTGATTTATTTTTTTTAGTTTATTAATTAGTTAATTGAGATTTTAATTAACTATAATTTTAATCTATTATAATTAATTTTATTAAGTATTTAGTTTAGATGATTAACCTAATTAAAGATCAACCATAATTAATTTAGTTTAGGTTAAAATAAAAGGGATAATTACATCTTAATTAAACTCATTAATGATTTTTATTATCTATTATTATTTTTATTATTATTTTTATTTTAGCTCTCTCATGTCAATTAAAGTGTTTACAAGCCATTTTGATAGATTTTTATAATTTTCATATAGTTTATTAATTTATTGGGAAATTTACATACATACCAGATTCTTATTTTGTATTTACATTTACCCAAATTTGAATATTTACAAAACTAACACTTTTCCTATACAAAAAAGGAGCATTTCACTTAGAAAAAGTAATAAGGGTGATATTTTTGATATAATAATAAATATTTAAGTGATTTAAGTAAAAATTAAAGTTTGAGTGTGAAATATGTAAATGCATAAGAATTGCGTGGTATGTATGTAAATCTCCCTAATTTATTTTACTAAAATAGACAATCTGACCTTCAAAATTTAAAATCTCCCAATCCATAAGTTATTTTGACTTGAAATATTTATTATAGGTGTATTTTAACTTCAATTTCAATCCATAAAAGTTTTAGATCAATCTGATGTGTATTTTCAGTTTAATTAATGAAATTTAATTTTCATTAAAACCTAAATTAAGCTCAAAATATCTAATATAAATTTGGGTTTTTAGGCTTATTGGATTCCTCCTAAAAATATGAATCCAACGAACCCTTATTTGCATTTTTTGGATGAGTATTTTATTTTTTATGAATTTTGAAATCTTTAGGCAATTTTGGTGATTTTTTAAATACCAAAAATCCTATTTTCCAACTTAAACCATTCAGCACCCGCGGCACTGACTAGGCCACGCGGTTCCGTGTGTCGGCACCTAATTGGGCCATGCGATTCCTCGTGGCTTTTCAGGGGGAAAGAGCCCGTTCGATCGGACGGTCCAGATCGAACGATGCGATCTAAGGGCTTAAATCTGATCTGAATCTCCTCTAATCATAGCCGTCTGTCCCTGTTAAAGGGAGATCGGATGGCTGTTGTGTCATCTTGTACCCAGTGGATGAAACCGAGCGGGAAATGGGCTCTCGAATGGCGACACCGAACCGACATCCGATTCGGGCTTGATTTTTCGGTGAATCTCGTTGGAAAACACCCTGATTTCGTATTGGGATCATTCAAAATGAAAAATGCAAGGGATATCAAATGGAAATTCCTAAAATCATGCAAGCATCGTCACAAATAAAAGATCTTATGACCGGCTATGAGATTTAAAAAATGCCTCGTCATGGATGGTTTCCGGCGGCAGAGTTGATTCGAACACGTTCCTAGATGCGAGACGAAGCTTTGGAATAAATCTGGACTCTTGTCTTGCCTTGGAACGTCGTTGTCACCAACCTCCGCCATACTCTACCAGAATCAGCTCGATTTTAATAGTTTTCCCTCGAAAAGGACTGGCGAATGGGTTCTTCTTGCTCACTGGAGCTTTTGGAGAGTAACTAGTGCAGAATGGGATCCCCTTGGTGTCTCTTTTCCTCCCTTCTTAATGGTGGCTTAAAATCACCATCAATTGTGATGGGAGATGATTGGAGACTTTAGATTTTAGCTCCCTAAAGTCTCCTTCTTCAGTTGTAGGATCAGTCTCATTAAATGCAAGAGGTGGGGAGGAGTGGATGAGTGGGGATTTTACAAGATTTGGTCTTCTCCCTCTCTTTCTCTCTCTTTCCCTCTCTTTCTCTCTCTTTCCGCCTCTCTCTCTCTCTCTCTCTCTCTCTCTCTCTCTCTCTTGGTTTCACCTAGCCATACAAGTTGAATTTCAACTTTTACGTTATGATTTAAGTGTTATTATCCCATTTGGACTTGATTTGGGATTGTGTCAACTCATGTTGACCCAAACAAGTTGGGTTGGGTTCAAGTAACTTGATTTGACTCATTGACTTTGGATTTGCTTTAATTATATTTAATTGATCATTTATGATAGTTTTGATTGATTAATTTTGTTTAGTTTGGATTAATTTTGAATTTGACCCAAGTTTGACTAAGATTTGACCAACTTTGACTAAAATTGGTTAAGTTGATTTACATGATTCAATTTACTATTTTATGTTTAGATTATGTTTCAATTATGTTTTATGGATTATTTGAAATGTTTTTGGTCAATTATTTGGATTAATTTGGCTTGGATTTGGATTTGACCCATTTTGAGTTCAAATGGGTCAAATTGGGTACAATTGAATTAAATGTTTTATTTGACTTAACCAATATGTATTTAAGCTCTAATCATATTTGATTAAGTGATCATTGTGATTTAGAGTAATTGGTTTCATTTGATTTCATGTCAATTTTGATTTGAATCCGTTTTAACTTAAATATGGCTTAATGGGTTAAATGATCTAATTAATCTATTTGAGATCTTATTTGATTTAGATTTACTTAGTTTTATGATTAAGCATATTCATTTCATGAGTTTTAGCCTTCGAAGTGATTTAATTTGGATAATTTTTAGTTTGTTGACTTTTGACTTAATGGGGCCCACATGGGTCAACCCTAGGTTAAATGACCTATTTGCCACTTTGAACCTCATTTGAATTTATTTTTGAGTTCGTTTATATTTATGCATTGATTCTATGCTTTTAGTTTGATTTAATTTGGTTTAATTTTGATTTGATTTAATTTATTTGAACTTAGGAAATTTTGAGCTTAAAAGGGTTAATTGAGTTTATCAACCTAATAACCTCAACCCAAGCTCAATTAGATTTAGAATTCAATTCAAATATGTTTGATTTAGATTTATGTTGTGTCTCATTAAATTTGGGTTTAATCTGGGTTTTGGCTAAGGAGGTAGGTATGAGCTTGTTTTGGCCATAGGGTGGGTGAGTCACCTTGGGTCCTAAGGCTTAACCTAATGCTATGGCAAACCCTCCTAAAGTCTCTAGGTTCATGTTAAGTGTTCACCTACCCACTAGGAGTGTCCTATGACTAATGAGCTCTTAGTGTCTAGAAGACTCCTAGATCTATGATGGAAAGATTGAATCCACACTCCAAAAGTGAGGTCAACATATGTATACTCATAAATGTAGATATTTAATTTTTTTTTATAAAATACATGCATATCCATATATATACACATACATTACTTATCTAAATTCTTAATTAATGTAAAAGATGGAATACACATGCATGCATATATGTATGAGTGAAACATCCCTAAATAATATTTAAATAAAATAAAGTATTTTTCAAGTTATAAAAATGAAAATGGTATTTGAAAAGAAGATATTAAAGTAATGAGAAAAGTTGGATAGGTGCCATAAATAGAATCATAACTTATGCCCATTAATCATAAGATGTCTCTCACATGGTCAGTAACCTCATTTAGACTTAATTAACATTTAAGACTTAATCATAACATAATGTTTCATTAAGATGATTAAAATTCATAAAATTTACCTATCTTAGAAGCAAGAACACAACATCAAAATAGTATTTTTGAAAGAAAACTAACAATATTAGTTAATGCTACATAATCTATGTTAAATGAATTTATGCTTCTTAAGTATTTTCAAGCCAAAGGCATAAACATGATTAGTTATATTTTAATTAAAGTAAATATTCACCCTAAAATGAATAAGACACACTTTTGAATTATGAAATACTAGAATATGGACAATGTCATATCTTTGTATGATTGGATTTAAATATTTTGTACTCAACGGACAATTATAACTTAAGAAAATTTGATATAAAATATAATGATTTAGTTTTTTTTTTTTTTGGGGAGGGATATTCATTCATTAGAAAATCTAAAATGTTTAACAAAAGAGCTTTGGTCATAAATGAGTTTGTGCATGTTACTTTTGGTTGTAAATGAGTTTTTATAATCACGATATATTAGTTATGTGTTAAACTAAGCATAACATGAGTAATATTGTTTATTGATATAGTTGTGCTTTTGTGTTTAATATGAAATATGTGAATGTTCTAAGTGGTAACTATATCGCATAGGTTGCATTGGGATTTATGATTTATGAAAAAAACCTAGTTTTTTTAGAAGTTGAGTATTAGAGTTAGGGTAAATGTCAATCACTATAATATTTTTTAAGGAATTTTAAAATAGAAAATTGAGTCCTATGTTTATTTTTTTCTGGAAAATTAAAAAGAAAAAAAAAACATATGGGACTTCTCTCTATTTTAAAAGCTTCCATTATTATAAAGTGATTTAATGGTACTAGCATTCATTAATTATTGAGGAAGGCGTAAATATAGTGCAGGAGAATGTCTTGATTTGAAAAATTGTGGTCGAAAAATCTTATAAAATATTTTCTTTCTTTGCTGAGCTATCATTTATATCCCTCTAAGAAAGTACCTATTAATGAGCTATCGAAGAATCAAGTAGTTGATCAAGTAGATATGTGGTCAAATCTTTTGCTTCATTGATGGTAGTCACTTTAGCATTCCATTTTGAAGACATTTTAAAATTTAATAAACTAAATTTTAAGTTTTATAGGTTCTTTCAAGAAAATGAAAAACATTAGTAATTTCCATAAATCTAATGTATGCATTAGAGAAATTTACTTGAAAATATACAAAATAATTTATTTTCATGCACCAACCTATTTATATATGCATTATTAACCTCTTTTTTTTAATAATTTATAATGAGCTTGTCCCATATTTTTTGTTATGCTTAAAATTATAATTTTTATATAATCATCAAGTAATGATGTATAAAGTATTATAAACTCTAACATTTAACTCATTTAATTCCCTTACAAGATTTGATTTCAGCCCAATCAATTTCAACTAATAAAAGCGATATATCAAGAAACATTACAATCATATTTAGGGTTTTTTCTTTTGAGTAGTTTTCAAGGTTTTTTTCAAACACATTAAGGAGACAATTTGGAGGGATTTATACAAGAAAATAAGTAAGAGCAATGATCTAAATGACAAATTGATTGTTGGCATTATTGATTTAAATTCACTTATGAAAAATAAGAAACAATGAAAATTCAATTTTAAAGTAATCAATTCAACCTTTAGATTTAAGGAATGTGATGGAGCAATTAAACAAAGATAAATAGAGTAGAAATCTTAGAAATTTCAACGCACATAAAATTTCAAAGATGTTAGGCCAAACCAATATACCCTTAGGAGTTGTGGACATCTTGGAAACTTTTGTTTATCGCTTAGCAAAATATGTTATGCTAATTGAACCATGGCAAGCCACTGAACTTGGGTAAATTATATTATATCTGCTTTTTAGTTTATTCTATTTAAGCATATAGGTCAACCTAAGGTAATATGTTTTGATTCCAAATAGGATTATTAAGGGATAATTATTTTTCTAATTAACAAATATGGTAGACTACTTGAAAGGTTAACAAGTTATGGCTTCAATCCAACATAATTGGAGTAAGCTAAGACCAATTCTATTTTGAATGACTCAAATTAAACTTATATGAGCTCAATAGGTCTTTGTCATAGAAATTAAAGACTTGTATAAGTATTTGAGTCCAAACTATAATATATGAAGCTGTTATATTAATAGATAATTCAATAAACTTTTTTTTTTAAAAAAAAAAGTGATTTGAATAAGATGAATTTGGAGCCTCCTCATAAATTTTGGTGGGATAGACTAGAGGTCAAAATCATTTTCAAGACAAAAAGCTCAAGTTTTTAAATAAAAATATCATTCACTTGATATTTTTATACTATTATATTTTTTAATTATCAATGTAGGATTAACTAAGACTTTATTAATTAACAATATTGGATTGTAAATAATATGATCTTGAGAAGCTATTATATTAAAAATTGAAAAAAAAAATTATGTTTTAGGGTAAAATAATTTTAGATCTATTGAGTAATATACTTATTTTTGAACACGTGAAAGATGAAAAGTTGGATGTGAAGCACCAGGGGATAAATGTTAATTCATCAATTTGAAAATCTACACATCAAAACTTTTTTTATGCAAAATGTATAAATATATTGTCCTTTAACTAGGTTCAAGATAAAGGTCTGTATCTTCAATCGGGCTTAAGATAAAAGTTAAAGTTCAGTCAAAATATTTCAAAAATACCTAGTTTAAATCTCAATCAATCATAACTTATCATAACAACATACAACATTCCACGTAACCGCATAACTTACTACGTAACATATTAGGCTATGTTACTAAACACATTTTGTTGTACTTGCAAGATCTAATATAACTTACTATGTAATGCCCAAAAGGTTAACTCAAACCTACAAATAACTGAGGGCTCCCATAGGTTCAAGGATCTTTTCTAATTCTTAACTAAAGACTTAAACTCTCTTTATGTTCCATTTGTTTTCTCTTTCTCTTTCTTTCTTTGTGCTCTTTCTATCTTCTTCTCATAGTTTCTTATTAGGTGGTGTGAGATCATAGACAATTTAGGATTCATTAAGATGTGATGAGTGTGGATCATGCCACAAACTAGAAAGGGTGTCCAAGAGGAAGCTAATGATGCAAGGAGGATCTCTATTAACATGGAGTACACAAGAGAGTTAATCATACAATAGATGAACGAAGTGCATGAATAGATGGTCACAAAGATTAAAGTGGCATTGGAGAATGTGCCTAAGGTTACCCTAGAGTCGATATACCATCCAATTCATCTGAGTTAATGGTACGAAGAGGTGATCTACTAGTGATAAGATCTAAGAGAGCTTAACCATCTACACTGATAGATGAAGATGACAATACCTACTACCCCAACAGTGATGATTCTTCTCCATCCAATCATAAGGTGGAAAGAGGCGTGATGAAAAAAAAGTGAAGATTAGAAGGCCTCTATAGAACACTTTCTCCAACCAAACATGTTTAAGATTTCATCTTTGTAATCATAAAAAAGGGATATTAAATTCTATTGATCGCATATCTTTCTTTAAATATTTTGTTTGTTTGTTGAGAATCAATGGCATGCTTAAATATTGTCTATTGATCATGACTAAAGCAATCATCCTTATGTTGATTTAGTAATTTGCCTTTGGGCAACCTTACTTGTTTTGTTAATTTCAAGTGCATGTTCATTGCACAATTTGCTAGTATTCAAAAGCGTAGCAAGAGTTCCAGTGCCTTGTACAAATTCGTTAGAAGACAACTAAGTCATTGAAAAGTTTCATTATGCTTCTAGAGGGAGATGCTAGAAGTTTGAGATTTTGAATCTATAGTGGCTCATGTTGCTCGGTCTTAGGGCCTATGAGAAGGATCATTTTGTTATGCATTGTGGCACCAAAAAATTCTAGCTTAGTTGCCAATAATGACATCACTTCTAAAGAGTACAATTTGTTGTCTAATACATCTAGAGTTAAGGATAGGGAGAAAAAACACCCTCATAAAAGAAAATTTAATAAATTGTCAAAGAAATAAGGAAATCCCTCTACAAGGAGAGATGATAGAAATTTCGTTAAGCATCAAGTTCTTCTCTTTAAGCATCGAACACGATTCAATGATCAAAGGAGATATCGAAGAGCAGATAAATAGATCACAACCTCTAACTCATCGACTATCTACCATGGCTCCATTAAGAGTCTCAATGGTCGAAGTTATAGAGGCTATTCAAAATAAAGATTATTTAAGAAGCCCTCACTGATGAAGGTTGATGGTCACCTATGCAATCCCAAGAAATATTGTGTTTAGCATAGTGATCATGGCCAGGAAAACAAAGAGTGTTGCCAATTGAGAAGCTTGATTGAAGATACCATCAAAGCTAAAAAAAACTAAAGAAGTTTGTCGCGCTCGAGGCTAATACAAGAAGACAGGAAAAATCACTAGTGCAAGAGATGAGCAACACCCTGTGCCACCACATGAAATTCATATAGTGAGAGTAATACATGCCATCTTCATAGGTGAGGGACAAGAAGTTTCTTCACAAACTAACATCAAATGACTCCGTCAGAGAGGTTAATATTGATAATTCATTTAAACCTTCAACAATAAGCCAACCACCCATTGTCTTCACTGATAAATAAATGTCTGCTTAAGGGAACCTTTATAATAATGCTATGGTGATCACTTTATTGATCACAAATTACCAAATTAGCATAATCTTGATAAATATCGAGCTCTATAAACATTGTATTCAATAGTGTCAATGAGAAGATGAGTTTGGGAACTCACATCCAGTTCCCACCTTAAAACCACTTTTTGATTTTTATGAAGAGTAGAAAGAAACTTACTCTTTCATTTCATTACTTATAACATGAGAATAAGGAAGAAAATAGTTCACTGCTATGGTAGGTGCTTCAACTACCTAAGACACTATCTTTGGCTGTCATTTGTTGAATACTTTCAAGGGAGTCATCTTTACTTATCGCATCGTTATAAACTTCCCAAGGGGAGGAGAAATGATCATAGTTCATGATGACTTGTTGCAATCAAGAGCCTATTATTTAAAAGTTGTTACTAATGTCTAGGAGGAGACACTATAGCTAGGTGTGACAAGTGGAGTATCACAAGGCTACGAGACTATGGAAAAGGTTGCTATTAAAGGAACCAAAGTTGGTAGAACATTCAAAATCAATACTTCTTTTAATGTTAAGGGGAGTTGAGTTAATCTCTACAAGAGTAAATTGGTGTATTCACTTGGTTAGTAGATGAAATGTCAAGTATCAATCTTGATGTCACCTATCATAAGCTCAATGTTGATTCAAGCTAGGTTGATCAAGCGAAGATGCACGTGGAAACTACCATTATAGAGCTGATCAAAGAAGAAGTGAAGAAGCTACTCATTTGGATTCATTCAAGAAATCCAGTACCTGATTAGCTCGCTAATGTCATTATGGCATAAAATTCCAATGTTAAATAAAACATGTGCATTGACTTCACAAATTTGAACTCCTCTTATTCTATGCTTCACATTAATGCTTTGGTGGATTTGATAGTAGGATTCTCAATTATGAGCTTTCTCAAGCTATCATCAAATCAAGATGCATCCAATCGCACTAAAGCAAGACTATACATTATTTCGATGGGGCATCTAATACTTAAGGAATTGGCATCAAAATGGTACTCCACAATCTTGTTGTGATTTTATTGATCCATTTCATCCAAAACTATTTTAGCAAAACACATAACCAAGTAGAGTATGAAGGGATCATTACAGCTTAAGATTAATGTAAAGTGTGAAGTAAAGCACCTACTCATCAAATATAATTCTCATATAGTGAATCAACCGAATGGCAGTTTGAAGTGCAAGAAGAAATCATGCAAATATATCTTTATAAAGTTAAGTTAAAGATTAAAAATTTTGAATATTTTAGAATTGAATATATCCCCAAAGAAAGGAACTAGTTCATCCAAAACTATTTTAGCAAAACACATAACCAAGTAGAGTATGAAGGGATCATTATAGGCTTAAGATTTATGTAAAGTGTGGAGTAAAGCACCTACTCATCAAATATGATTCTCAGCCTATAGTGAATCAAGTGAATGCCAGTTTGAAGTGCAAGAAGAAATCATGCAAAGATATCTTTATAAAGTTAAGTCAAAGATTAAAATTTTTGAATATTTTAGAATTGAATATATCCCCAAAGAAAGGAACTAGTTCACTAACTTGCTATCAAAGCTAGGAAACACCCATGGAAGACCAATCCAAAAGTTAACTAGCCCAACTATTGAAAAGATAAAAGTAATGGAGGTTGATTTAGAATCAAAATCGAAGTTAGGAGGATCTTTTGTTGAATATCTCAAGACTGCCATCATTCCTTTGAGTGTCTCAAACCCATAGAGGTTCAAAATCAAGTTGGAACAACATTTACACATTAATGATAAATTGTTTCAAGGATCTATCTTATCCTTATATATTTAATTTTCTAAAAGAGATGAAATCATTAGTGTATTAAAGAAAGTTCACTTTAGAAAATATGGCAGTCACTCATCGAGCTGAAAACTAGCCAACCTAGTGTTGGGATAAGGTTATTTTTAACTGACACTTTGCAAATATATAGAAGAATTCTTCAAATACTAAGAGTAATGTCAAAAAATTTCTTTGATGTGGCTTCAACCATTACCAGCCGTGGCCTTTTTGCTATGTAGGGCATGGATCTTTTTTGCCTATTTTCACCTTCAAAAGGTCAAAGGAAACATATATTTGTAAGGATCTACTATTTTACTAAATGAATAGAATCCAAGATGTTGGCCAAGATTATAGCCAAAGTTATTTGAAACATCATTCGATCATATATCATTTGTATGTATGGATTACCAATGATTATTATAGCTAATAATGGTGCTAAATTTGCAAATCAAAATGTGAAGGATTTTGGCCTAAGGGATTCACCTCAAATTCACTTTAGTCCATCATCCAAAAACTATTGGTCAGGTAGAAGCAACAAATAAGCTCATCCTCAGTCATCTAAGAAAGAAAGTTGCAAAAGTAAATAGGCTAAAGAATTTCTATCAGATTATGGGAATTGAGGATTTCTATTAATTACAACTAAATAAACACCATTCATTCTTTTCCAAAGAGTAGAGACAGCTAGTGGAATACAATTTGTACACTTAAAGAGTAGTTGCCGCCTCAAATTTTGTAGAATCTAAACTTGAAAAATGGAAAGAAGCTAAGGTGAAGAAACATAAATAATTTAGGACGTGTTGGAAGAATTGTGCATTCAATCTTCAATGAGGTAAGAAAAAGTAATAAAGAAGATTCACTATGTACTATAACATAAAAGTAAAGAAAATAATAGTTTCAATTCGGTGACTTAGTACTTAGGAAAGCTAATTTGGAAGCATGCAATATGACTTTTGGCAAATTGGAGTAGGCATGAACGAAACCATATACAATCAAGGAACAAATTAGAGTAAGAACATACAAGCTAATTACTCATGTTGGAAAGGAAGTTCCAAGGACTTTAAGTGAAGACGGCTTGAAGATATTTTATTCCTAAACTTTCTAATTCTTCAAAAAAAAAATTAATTGTAATACTCATGGAACTCTCCCAGACAAGTTCACCAATTTAATTAAAGGCAACATCATGAAAGAAACTAAAGTTGAACTTATTCAATTTTCAAAAATAAAAACCTTTTTCCTTATAATTATGAGGACAAAATAAAACAAAATGAACTAAGCTTGAAGTCACTAAACTACTCCTTATAGGAATGCTAGAAGACCCTAAAAGTTCTACAGGAGTAGCCAAAAGTGCCCCCAAAATAAAATCTTATAGGAGACACGAAAGCCCATAAGATAATTATAATCGTAATTAGTAAAGTCATTAAATTATATTTATCTTTAAAAGTATTGAAGGAAAATAACATTTGATACATGGTATTATGCATTTAAAAGAATATAAAAATTATATATAATAGATATTTAGAAAGTAATACTTAGAGCTTTCTAAAAGGTTTAAATCTTCATGTTCTAGGATAATTCGGACATTGAGTCAAGATAAAGAATGAAAACTCAAAAAACTTACATTGTTTATTTAAAGAAATTCTTAACAACCATGTTAATTTGTCTGAAAGAATGGTGAGTTCATTCTTGGTTTGAATCCTCAATATTCAAGTAAAATTAGATGATTCTTTAAGTTAACATTAATGAGAATTCATTAATCTTGCTATTCACCAACTTAACAACTATCAGTTTCATTAATTTGACAACCCATTAGTTTTCCAATGTATTACTTCATTTGCTCACTTGTTTGGTGACTTATCTTATTATCATTTACTAATTTAGTGAGTTATCAAGGCATCACTCAAATTTTATATAGCAAGTATCAATTATATACAATATGAAGTTCTTGGCCAAAATTTTTCATTTTGCAATAGCTATCCACATTTGAACACTCTTAAATGTTCAAGCATCAAGAATTCCTTAACTTACCAATTGGGCCACAAGTTTAGCTGAGAAGGAAAGACTGCCACCTTTATGATAAAATTTGCATTGAGTAGTGAGTGAGCCTCTTACAGAATGAGTCTAAATATTAGCCTATGTTATGATTACTACAAGATCAACATATAGTCAAGCATCTAGGTGCATTAAAGGTGATAACCCCTAACCAAACGACGATATAGTCAAGCATCTAGGTTCATTAAAGGTGATAACCCCTAACCAAAAGATCATATTATCCATTTGGGATTGACTATTATAAGTTTATATTCTAAATACAAAAGATATTCTCATACACAATTTGATAAAATCATAATATAATATTAAAAGTTTCAATTATTCTACTATAGAGAACATTCAAATACACAAGTCGACAATACAAAAGTGTATAAGTATTGAAGAAAGAATTATTTTATTACTTGCAGAAAAAGAATTACAACAAATTATATATTATCAAATTAAATACAAGTATAAATAGATATGTACTTAAATATTGGTTGAATTATCATCTTCATTTTCCTCTTCATCTTCATTTTCATCTTCGACCTCAAGAACTTGACCCTTCAATCATCTTCTAAAAGTGCTAAATTCTTTCCAATTCAATGGCAACCTTTTTAAGACACAAAGCTCAAGCAATATTGAATCGTTCTCTTATTCTCGGTGAGTATGTGCTTGTGTGAAGGGATAATCTTCAAGTCGTCAAAAGAGAATCAAGAGTGTGCATATCGGCGTCTTTTCTTTGAGACTCTAAATTTCTTTTCTCAGAGAAGAACTCTCAGTCTTTAGAGCAATTGCTTTCCACATCATGATTTCAACAAATCTTGAGCTAATATATTTGAAGCTTTCAAGTCCGTAATTTATATCTTATTTTTCCCTAACTCTTACTCTAGCGACCTATGGTTTTTTTCATAGCAATGGCCTTAACCTTTATATTTGACATATCTATGTAAAATTTAGCGAAAGTGCATATTTGTTGCTTAATGGGTCAACTTGTACTACTATAATTTAATTATTTCTTCATTTTCATTCCAATTACTTTCAATGCAAGAAATTTTTTTTTGTCGACCACATATAATTTAGAGCCATTAAAACTATATGCTACAATGCCATTGCTTACATTACGCCTTTAGGAATAACTTTGGTGGAGTTTCCTCCATTTCTTTAGCAGAACTTTTAGATTTGATAATTTGGCCAAGTTCATAGGTGAGGTGATAGTAAGATTCATCTTCAAAGTACCAATCTATAAACATATGTATTATACAAGTATTATTATTCTCATCATATGAAAGAATTCATTTGGCTCTAGAAGTTGAAGCCCTTGTCATAGGTGGGACATCCTTTGTCATAGTAACTTTTGAAAGCGGAGATCATTTTCAAGCCATGGCCAACTTTATTTCTTGGATGGTGGTTCCACCTTCTCTAAAGACTTTGTAATGGCCTTCTTTTTATTTCTAGAGACATACACCTACTAAGAAGACTGTATAGTAGGGTGAGGTATTATTCCCTTTATTTTAATCACTTCTTCTTTCTTCATTTGTAGAAAAATTATGATGTCAATGATCAAAAGAAAATGAGGCACACCACTCTTACTAATAAGGAGTTGCTAGAGGATGACCTTCCTACAACATTTCCTTGCAAGGTGAGTTACTAAAAGAAAATAACTAAGTAAACAATAGCAATTATAGAAGTTAGTGAACTTACCAAAGGAGGGGAAGAAATGGGATGAACTGGTTGACCTAAGGAGTGAGGAATTCTCTTAATCTTTATTATTTTCTTAATCAACTTGTGCTCCACCTACATATCAAGGGGAAAATCCATAACTAGCAAAGGGAGTGAGCTTTCATTTATTGAGGAGGATAGGGCGGTGTTCTTGGGTATGCCTTATACATAATTTTTCATACAAGAAAGATAAAAAAATTGATTCAATAAAACCAAAAAATAAAATATGTAAAGTCTGTTAATTACAATAAGCCAGAATCAAGCTTGTTCACCACTGGAGGCTCGAGTTTTGGTACATTAGACTCTATCTTTTCAATTTCCTTAGCCTTTCCTTCCAAATAGACTCCAGTATTAGTACCTAGTGGAAGGGGAACTTGTACAACACTATAAACAACAACAAAAGAAAAGTAACATTAGAACATGGGGAACTCAGTGAGTTAATGAAAACATTGATATAACAAATTGATAACTTCACTTATGAAACAATGTAGACTTGATGAAGTTATCATCCAACAACCCATCAACTCTCAATCTCAACTTGCTCAAAATGGAGAATCATTCCTATCCCTCTGAGGTAAGCTTGTGGAGTTTAGCCATCTCCTTTGGAAACAACTATGGCTTGATTGGCATTGGTCACTAGAGCATCTCACGAAGTAGAATTCACTCTTTCACTCATGATTTTGTTCTCCAATCCAATAAAATGGGTACCACTATTTGAGAATAAAGTAGCCCATTGTCATAAGCCTTGATGGTAAAGAAGTGGCAAAAGAGGTTCAATGACCAATGAGTTTTCTTAGCCCTCATGTAAAGGTAGATGACCATCATCCTACCAAAGGAGTTTGGTATTATCTAAATGGGGACTACACCGAAGTAGTTGATAATATCCATAAGTTTGGCATAAAGTAGAAATCTTAGTTACAATCTAAATTGGTCCTTGTAGTAGCAAATCTTATCATCATAAAGAGTATTCAGCCTCTCCTATGGCTTCTACAGATGAAGCTTAATGTCACTATCAAAGACATATTTTTAAGGCGACTTAGCTCAATCTTCGACATTTTGGATGTGGTAAAGAAGGAGCTCTCGATGAAAGCGGTGCTATTATTGTTGAATACAAAGGCCATTTCTCTATTTTGAGGAAGAGAGATCAAAGTGAAAAAGAAAATGAAACCTAGGTTTTTCGAAGGGAGAGGAGGAGAATAGAGAACTCTTAAGACTTACAAAATTTTGAAAACCAAAGGTAGGAAAAGAGTCACAACAACATTATTTATAAATTTGAAATTTCAAATAAGGGCAAAGCAATAATTGGAAAAATTCAAGATTTTATATATCGTGAAAATCTTTATGTATCTACATCATCATGAAAGAGAAAAAAGGGGCAGTCTTTATGTAAGAGAAGACAAATATATTATTATTATTATTATTATTATTATTATTATTATTATTATTATGTAAATATCAAAGCAATTAGAAGCTCTTCACAAATAATACAAGATTATATTATGAAAATGACCCAACTTAAAATATATTACAAAATTAAAAAAAGTAGGCACAAGTCATTCAAATCTTCCTTGGCTATTTTTCATTTATCCAAAAGTCGTTGTAACATGTACTTCCCGCCATCCATAAATTGGCTCAAGTGAGTTGCCTCCAAGTATCTTTGAAAGATGACCACATGAGAAAACACCTCAAAGACTCTCTTCTTCATT